>OY986055.1:1823002-1939571 GCA_963920205.1 Stenodema calcarata
AGAAACACAACATCTACGTCCAGTGATGGGCAATACCACAAAACATTCGATACCATTACTCGATACTAGTATCGAAACAAATATTCGATACTACTCAGATATCGAATAAAAATGTTCGATACTGAAGACTATCGAATCATATGAGCACTTTTTCACACAGTGAATTAAATTTTAATAAAATGGAAATAACAGATAGAAAAAACACTATTAAACCCTTACGTTATTTATTTACTTTCAACAAGGTTAACAGGGCATTTCTACATCTAAAAGTTAGTTATAAGATCAAACGAATGGCCAAGAAGGAAAACTTGACATCGACGGTGTCATTCAGCGATAGTTGGAGTTTAATCGGCGATCAAATGCAATTGATAAACCGGCCCTAAGTATAGCATTTTAATTACAAATAATTTTGAATTACATTAAAAACACGTAACAACATTTAATGTTGTTACGTGTTTTTAATGTAATTCAAAATTATTTGTGAGCCGTTCATCACGTTTGTAGGATGTTGAATTGGTTGCAAGTAGTCGCGGCCCGTTTTGATTGCACCCAGAGGTCCAAAATCACAAATACTGAGGTCCATAATAAAAAAATAGCGTATTAGCCTACTTTACTTTTGTTTTTCTTCAAAAATTCGATCCTTGCTGCGTGGAGCAGGTGCTGTACACTACTTACCTCAAATATGGACCGTGTTTTGCAACAACCAGCCAAGTCGACTTGGCTGGTTTTTACAAAACACGGTCCATATTATCTTCGTACTTTTTTTTTTTACAATTATACAAAACGAGCCTATAATTAACAAAACGGTTATAACCAAACGAGTACCTAGTAGGTAATTTCAAAGTGGGTAGGTAGGTTATCACACGTTATCACACATTATCACTTACGTGTGCCGCGGCTCTGTTCGCAGCTCTGAATCGACTGAATTCCGTCCACACTGCGCACCGCACGAGCCTGCCGCGGTCCGTGCTCACTTTGATGGACCGACAGTCGATGGCTCAGGCCGCGCACCGCACGAGCCTGTTTGCCGCGGTGTTGGGGACCCGTACACACTTGAGCATCGCGCCGCGCATAGGCTGCGCGTGCGGTGCCATGTGCCGCGATGTGATGTGCCGCGATACAAATTTTCAAATTACAGCGAGGCGCACATGCTCAGCCCTGATCCAACATTGCGCGGTGCAACTGGTGTCCACTACGACGGATCAAGACAGAAAAGTGGCAGAAACACAACATCTACGTCCAGTGATGGGCAATACCACAAAATATTCGATACCATTACTCGATACTAGTATCGAAACAAATATTCGATACTACTCAGATATCGAATAAAAATGTTCGATACTGAAGACTATCGAATCATATGAGCACTTTTTCACACAGTGAATTAAATTTTAATAAAATGGAAATAACAGATCTGTTTTCTATCTATAGAAAAAACACTATTAAACCCTTACGTTATTTATTTACTTTCAACAAGGTTAACAGGGCATTTCTACATCTAAAAGTTAGTTATAAGATCAAACGAATGGCCAAGAAGGAAAACTTGACATCGACGGTGTCATTCAGCGATAGTTGGAGTTTAATCGGCGATCAAATGCAATTGATAAACCGGCCCTAAGTATAGCATTTTAATTACAAATAATTTTGAATTACATTAAAAACACGTAACAACATTTAATGTTGTTACGTGTTTTTAATGTAATTCAAAATTATTTGTGAGCCGTTCATCACGTTTGTAGGATGTTGAATTGGTTGCAAGTAGTCGCGGCCCGTTTTGATTGCACCCAGAGGTCCAAAATCACAAATACTGAGGTCCATAATAAAAAAATAGCGTATTAGCCTACTTTACTTTTGTTTTTCTTCAAAAATTCGATCCTTGCTGCGTGGAGCAGGTGCTGTACACTACTTACCTCAAATATGGACCGTGTTTTGCAACAACCAGCCAAGTCGACTTGGCGGCCACATTGAGTTAGCTTCATATTCTAATTCTGGAAATAGTTCTCCATCGTCTATGGTTGATTATTTTCAAAAATTTACAGCCGATGGCAGTCAAATCGTGAAAACGATAACTGTAGACGATGGAGAACTATTTCCAGAATCAGACTATGAAGCTAACTCAATGTGGCCGCCAAGTCGACTTGGCTGGTTTTTACAAAACACGGTCCATATTATCTTCGTACTTTTTTTTTACAATTATACAAAACGAGCCTATAATTAACAAAACGGTTATAACCAAACGAGTACCTAGTAGGTAATTTCAAAGTGGGTAGGTAGGTTATCACACGTTATCACACATTATCACTTACGTGTGCCGCGGCTCTGTTCGCAGCTCTGAATCGACTGAATTCCGTCCACACTGCGCACCGCACGAGCCTGCCGCGGTCCGTGCTCACTTTGATGGACCGACAGTCGATGGCTCAGGCCGCGCACCGCACGAGCCTGTTTGCCGCGGTGTTGGGGACCCGTACACACTTGAGCATCGCGCCGCGCATAGGCTGCGCGTGCGGTGCGCGGCCTGCCTCTGCTCAAGTGTATTCCCGGCTTAACACGGTTTAAACCGTGAATGTTTTTACTTTCGTCACGACAAACGAACGATACAATAGGAAAGCAATACAATCATGCTGAACAAATCTCTCGAGTAGGTACCTACTCCTCGAAAGTCCGAAATTATTCAACATTGATGTTTAGCAACCGTTTTGATTTATTCATGATTTCATTCTATCGATTGGATGTTCAAATTAATAGTTTGATTCAACACTCCAAGTGGAATTGATCAGGTAGAAAATCGCAAGGCTTTATCAGAATTAAATACAATACAAACACGTAGGTTTGATATTAATTAGTTTTGTTTGATTAATGTTTTGTTCAGTAAAGTTTCAATTAATTTTTTGACATTTTATGTTATGTCTTTACTTTGCTACATAAACTCGAAAATGTAACGCGGGACATGTAACGGAGAAGCGTCACGAAAATATTTCTGATGATTTTCGTTTACAACCGATTCGTTGCTACGGAACTTTATCTTCGCCAGTTATCATCGTACAAAAATCGTTCACCACTCGTTGGATAGCTCTCGATTTACCTAACCATATTACGTTAACCACTGCGGAGTGCGTGGCCGACAAGCTGCGGTATGAGCGTGATTGTTTAAATAATTGTTTACACACGGGGGATCATTCTCAATCATTTATATTGTCAACACGAATGCAAGCTTCATATAAGTTTCTGATGGGAGGGGGCGCAAAGACATAAAATGTCCCTCGTGGTTGCGTACTTGTACCGTTTGTGTGTTTTAGTTAAAGCTTCAAATCGTGTTAAGTAGTTAATGTAGTCAACGACTGCGATGAATTCAACTAAGTATTTTCGAATTTGTCCACTGAGAATATAGGTAATAAGTAGGTACTTTTAGACTCCATTTTCACTCTTCAGTTCCACCTAAAAAACATTTGTTAGGCATTAAAGACGCAGGGAATTTAACGCTATTTTATTCCACCCACCTACGTCGGAAATCATTTTTCTATAAAAGAAGTACCTACCTAAGTTTCTAACCATCTTCTTTGAAAACTCCTGTCGGTAAGTACCTACCAGAGTAAGGCGTTAAACGATAAGGATTAATCAATTACTTTCGTGTAATCGACTACTTTCGTGTAGTCGAATACAAAAGTAATCAAGTCCATACACGATTACTTTTGTATTCGACTATTTCCGTAATCAATTAGGTGCAAAGGCGAATATTTATCCAGCGCGGCCGTCCGTCGTACGGTAGCGTGCAATTTGTGGACAACTTGTGGCGGGGGGGGGGGGGGGGGCTAGTTGCGGACGTGCAAGTTGCGTACGTACGATTTGCGTGCAACTTGTGGCGATGGAAGAGGTGGAGGAGGACGGGGGCAATACAGAATTGACAATACAGAGAAGTGACAATATAGAATTGAGCGTTGCAATACAGAATGAGACTGACGAAACAATCCGGGCGGCACGTCAACATTATGCCTTCTCATATGTCGGCCCGCCCAACTCGCCTCCATTTGGATCCACACAGAGCGGGTTGGGTCCAGTGAGTACGTACAGTGAGTATTCCATACTCAATAGTTGTGTCCAGTGAGTACCTACAGCGAGTATTCCATACTCAATGGTTGGGTCCGGTGGGTGCCGAGCGGCACGTCCATACTTCTTCGGCTTTGCCGCCCGGCATAATGGACCCGCCTTTAGTAATAATTCCTAATTCCTGAAATTATTTCACTTGACGCTGCCCACGAAACAGCTGAATGGCTCCTAATTTCCTAAAACTAATTTCGTCACCAGGAAGGGCATATAATTTGGTTTATCAGTTGACAAGGTTATTTATCACTTATTTACACTTATTTACTTAATAATACTTAATAATACCCGTTATTTCAGATAATTCAGGACCCCCTCGAAATGGTGGGCTCATCTTTTCATGATTCGTTGATATAGAAAAATTAACAGAAACAAATTCCTACGCGGTACTTTGCTCATTCAGGATTTTCCTAAAATTCTGAAATTAGGAATGTGTGCTCGTGTCAAAACTTTTCATGACTAAGTATTCAATAGGAAAGGGGAGCGAAATAGAGTTTGAAAGTATGAAAACGTCCTATCTCGGAACGTTTGACAGGAACGGGTTTCGAGACTTGGATTTGAGGGTCTTGAATTTATCAAGACGTTCGGGCATTAAGTGCGAGCAGTGGTTCGGGCTCAAAGGTAAAAGCGAGAAAAAATTGACCAAATGAGTTAATCAAACGGTGGATCTTCCAGCCAATTTTCGTACTGGAAATCAGCTGATTGGAACTTCAAACAGTTTTTGTGTTCGACCCTTCGATAATTCGGCACTTTGACCAGTTAGAATTGTCCAAAAATCATAAATACGGGTTACGGGCTCATACCGGCCGACGGTGATCCTTGAAACTTTTCTTACCTCCAGGTCCATAGGAAGGGGATCAAAATGAATTATGAAATTATGACAACCTCATATTTCGCAAATTTTCAACTAATCGGTATAGTTTTCTTTGCAAATCGGAATAGAGTTCAGTTCATAGAATTTTTAGGACCGTTTGGTGCGTTTATACGATCAGCGGTTCG
This sequence comes from Stenodema calcarata, assembly GCA_963920205.1. Taxonomy (NCBI): domain Eukaryota; kingdom Metazoa; phylum Arthropoda; class Insecta; order Hemiptera; family Miridae; genus Stenodema; species Stenodema calcarata. The sequence continues at coordinate 1,828,100 of OY986055.1, forward strand.
TTCAGCACATTGACGCCGTCGTGTCAAGAATTTGCAGGGTTCTTTGTTATCGAGTTCCTTTTCCATTGATATTTTTCGTGTCTGCAGCCATAAGGTGATTTTGAATATTTGGATGTCGGCACTTGTTAGAAATTATTGCGGTCGTAGATTGGCACTAAGTAATTAAATGAAATTATCGATTTTCTTAGAATATTTCTACGTACCTAGGTACACATTGTGTTGTAATAAAAGTTTTTCCCATGTCTAAAACTAGACATGCCTACAGGCTCGTGCCAATTGAAAGAACAAATCTTGAAATCTAAGTCAGCTCGGAATTTAGTACGTCATTTGAAAAGACCGTACATGAGATAGTTCCCCCCCCCTGCTTTTTTCTCCGAAATTTGTGGAATTTTAATATTTTTGTACTATGGTGGAAGTATATTTTGGGAGTTCCAATTGTGGAAGTTCGATTTTGGTTTATTATCTTCGATAATGAACCATTGGGATCGCCCAAAGAAAAAAATTTTTTTACCCCCCCTCAAAATTTGTTGGTTTACGTTTCAAGATACGTAGATTCAGAAAATCGAATAAAAAAAATCTTGAAACGTAAACCAACAAATTTTGAGGGGGGGTTAAGAAATTTTTTTCTTTGGGCGATTCCAATGGTTCATTATCGAAGATAATAAACCAAAATCCGTCCGTCCGCCGTACGCCGTCCGCCGTACGCCGTCCGCGCCACTTTGCCCAGTTAGCGTTGAGTTAAAATTACGAAATTTTTTTTATGGGTTTCGACCAACCCCACAATGGTCCTCGAAACTTTTCATAACACTAGGTCTAGGGGAAGGGGTTCAAAACGAATTTTGAAATTTTGAAAATTTCATATCTCAAAAAATTCATATGGAACGGTACGTTTTTTATTTCATATTTAGATAGAGTTTGTTCCGTAGAATTTTTTAAGACCATCCGCAGCTCTGTACGACCAGCCGTTCGTTCACAATGACGGCCCAAAGATTGTGCCTCACAACACGATCGTGAATCAAACTGTTGAAATACAGGTCCATTTTCATACTAACAAGCTCTTTGGAACATCATATGGCTTAAGTTATGTCGAGTTTGTTGTTCTGAGGTGCGTTTCGTGCTACGGAAATGAAGGTAATTTCGAATGTTTGTTGGTAGGTACCTACTTCTTTTATAGAAAAATTATTACCGACGTAGTATTAAAAACCTCAGAATTATATGGTATTAATTAATCATAATTAATAATAATAATTATTAATAATAAATACACATGATTATACCTAACAATAAATTATAATAATTTTCACTAGGTAGGTACTTGATAAAATTGTTAATAATTAGTGATAATTCATAATAATAATTAATCTAACATTTAGGATCTAGACATTTAGACCTAGTGATCTAGACAGAAGGGTGATCTGTACAAAGAAGATAATGAACCGTTGTGTCAAGAATTTGCAGAGTTTTTTTCAACTTTTGTTGCTGTGAAGTTGTAGTGGAAATGAAGTTTTACGTAGTATTGCAGAAGTGCTAACTATAGGTACTTTTATGAACGAATTTTTGTGTGCTACCCACTCATATCCGTCTCTTCGTCCCAATTTTTTACTGTCACATAGGTATACCTATTGATCACATTCCAAAATAGAAATGAAAAATTGTGAAACTCGTTTGGACATTTCTGAAATAGGTAGGTTTGGAAAATTCCGAATCTGACTTGAAAAAACTATTCAGTGATCTAGAGGAGAGGGGTGATATGTACAGATAATGATTACTATATAGCTTTTGCAAATCAGATTCGGAATTTTCCAAATTATTGACCGTCGCACAGTGGGAAAAATCACCAACAGACTTGACTTTTATCCACCTAAATTGGTGATTTTGTTATCCACCTAAATTGTTGATTTTGTTATCCACCTAAATTGGTGATTTTGCCCACTGTGCGACAGTCGTAGTCATAAGTTTAGAATTTCTGAGTACCTACTTGACCTTTTTATCATTAGTTGGTAAGACGCTCAGTACTAATATTTTCCTCCATACCGTGTATACAAACAAGCCCAAAGAAGTGTGAATCATACCTGTTTACACAAGTGCCTGATAAAAGGCAGTGTGATTATCTTTATTCGATGGCCATTTATTATGTACAAGGTGTGTTTAGCGCTAAGTCTTTTTGTTTTCATTCGTGGACATTGCTGAGACAGATAAGGCATTATATTTCCAAACTCGTTATAGAATATGCATTGCAATCAACGTGTAGAGTTAATTGAGTAATAATTACTAAATAATTAAATTACTAAATAATAATTACTAAATTTAGTAATAATTTAAAAATTATTGTTAAATGTAGGCCCCTATTCAATAACGAAAAACTATATAACCCCCAAATTACCCCAAGGAATTGTTTGTAGGATTCCTTCTAGTGTTTAAATGTTGCAAAGAAGTTTTGCGATTTGCTGCGTTTTGGGTGACACATAATTTTTTTCAGACACAACTCTCCGATTCCGATGTCCTATTTACTAAAGTGCACGACCCTGAACGAACAATTATCCTTATCAAACATGAATCTTGAGAAACCAAATAATGATATGTCAGTGCCAGAGTAATCAGATCGATCTGGATCATCACATTATGAGCCAAGTGAAGAAAATAATTTGGTAGTTGATTAATATTCGTAAGTTGTTTTTGTATTTATCTACCTGTGCCTTATTACGTTTATGAATTATTATGAATTATCATGAATTATTCAAATTCTATGTAATGTACATTGATTATTAAAGAAAAAAAACTGAAAAAAGTTTTACCCCCTTTATTTCTATCTATATTTGAAGAGTTCATTAATGATTTAAGATAGATTCATCATCTATCAGCAGGTTTATTATTTTCCCCGTATTCATGGACTTTAAACGTTAGATGTGAGACAGTTTTGGATTTTAGCAGATAAATTTGATTTTTGGCTTCTGTGCGCTCGCCAATCGTGTCACAAAATAATTAGATGTTTTTTTAAATTATTTTTTCCGTAATCTGGGACCCCAAAGGTGGTTTTGGACAAGGTTCAGAATTTGGTCCACCTACATCGGTCATATTTTTTTACACACTGTGCGTCGTGTAAAAATGTGCAGCGTTCGTTGAAAGCGAATTAGGCGCTTTCTGCAGTTGAATATGAGGAGGTTGTGAGTCGGAAGGGGGTTGTTGGGGGTGGCTGTAGCGTTTCATCCCGCCACCACCGGATACAACGGCAGCACGTCCTCAGTCCTGGCACCGGAATCGTTGAATAACTTTCCGTATCGCAAGCGATGCTCCGTATTTCAGTAAACTGCGCGTAATCAGACTAAAAGAGATTGACAGGTGTGAAATTAGTGCGGCAAGAGCGGGCGTCCTCGCACCAGAGCAAAACTGTATCACCGGTCACCCAACCAATAAACTGGAAGGGACGTTTTGAGTATATTTCGGACGTGAGTGAGTGGGGGGTGTGGGAGTGGTCAAGAGTGACCAATACAGTGGTAGGAGAAGTGGACTTTGATATGAGGAAGCCGGTAGACAAGTGGAGCTCCTACCGGCAACCTCTTCAACTTGCGGGGATGGACCTGCGTGGAGGGGTCCCCCGTTTTCCCGTCGCCGACCGCAGGCCAGCCTTTCGTCCGGGAACCCGACTTCGACCGAACTTACCCGAGCCTTCCCCTCGGGTCCACTCGCTCGCCCTCTCCTGAGCCCTTAGTTGTATCCTGCGCTCGCCAGCATCACGGACTCTCCGTATCGGAAGCGGGTTGCTCTTCCTCAAAACACGCAAGTTGACCGATGTAGTGACTTAGGTGTCAGTGAATATCCCGGACTTGGAAAACGACCAAAACGTCAAATCGCCCACCACCGTTTTTTTTCCTTCACCAAGAACCACCCTCGATTTCATTTGCGGTTCGCTTAAAAATATTTTTCCACGAGTGTCAGTCGAATTTTCCGACCATGGACCCTGTGCTTGGACATTGCACCAATCCTGTATGAATCTGTGACCACTCAATATCACGCAAGATGAGGATAAAAATGCCAGCAGTGAGGATCGCACAAGGTAAGCACTGCATCACAATTTCACATCCCCCGATTCCCAAATTCGACCTCAAATTCCGAAATCACAATTTGACTTTATCTCTTGTCATTGTCTCAATTCCGAGCCGGACCTTATTGACTCTTTTTTTTCTTATTCGCCGCTCTTATTGTCTTTTATCCAGATAATTCCTCTCCGTTAAATAGCCGGCAATCTCGGGCGGGTAATTAAAATTGACGTTATTGTTATGAACCCGCGAGGTGAATTCGGATCATTAGGGAAGCATTGTCTTTCTTGATGATTGCACCAACTTCGACCGGGTTACAATGAGTAGGCACACAATAGATAAGCTCTTACTCGGAACTGGGACGAGGCGATACCGGACCAAGATAAATAACGGAATCGTTAAATATTACCTTAGGTCGCCACCTTTATCTCTCTTTTCTCACCGCATAAAATTTACATAATTCGGAGAAATCGGTAAATTTTTTTACGGTAGGCGCGATAAAGAAAGACCCACGATTTCGGTGCGACGGGTCCGTCAGTGACACCCGTTCTGCATATCTATTTTGAACCGTCGGTTGCTGCCTAATAAATTGCTGGAAAACAAAATCTCTCCCATTAAACTGTTTGATGATTTTGAAATTCCGACAATTCGAACCTTCGGCGGTAGTTAGAGCACTTATCATCATAATCATTTTATCGTACGATCAACGCAAAATTGGTGACTAATTTCCTAATCATCCCGATAGTGTATCGCGTTTCTCCTTACCGCTTAGTGGACATATTATTTATCAACCTAGCCGTTGATAACCCAACTGCGTAAAATTTATTTCTCAAAATATTTGAAAAGTTGAAGAAGAAAACAAAATTCGAAATGAATAGTAGTTGTAAACGAGAAAGGTTGGCTATGTCATAATCACTAACAAATAATTTGTTATTATTAACAATAATTGTTAATAATTATCCCGAAATTGTTAACAATAATTATTATTGTTAACAATTTCGGGAAATCTCATACTTGATTGAAATCTCTTCGAGCAGCTCCTATTTTGTAATTGCTTACATGTAAGCAACCACGCGGGAATCGTCGAATTCAATTTTCCCCAATCATCCTCAATTTTGAGCGGAGGATAAATTTTGTCAAGTCGTTTTGGGATTATTTGAATTTCACTTTTAATTTGTGTTAGGTTTTGAGCATGTTTTCTGTTCGTTCCTTGAGACTGTCTCACTTTGATTCCTGCATCCGCGGTTTCCAGTTTTCCCGTTGATCTGTTGGATATTTTCGTCAATTCGCATGTAACGTAGTTTGTCATTTTTGTTTGGAAACCCGAGAAGGAACGCGTTGTTCGGGAAACGTAAATTGGAGGCGGCACGCGACCTTCGCAACCCTCAGCTTTGCGACTAGGGCTATTGGTAAACAGGGGTAGTTCTGGTTCTGTTCCCTCGAAATGAATCTGGAGTTTTATTTATCATAAATGCACGCTAACCAATTGAATAGTAAGCCATCGAATTCATCATCTTATTTTCCCATCGTTGTTTTCTTCCACTCCACGTACCTTATGATCTACTAATTCACAATTGATCTCAACTAACTTGTTTTTCACCAAAATCATTGAACAATTCCCCGTCACGTCTCATTCCAATACAATTATTACGTTTATTTTTAATACCTACCATATAACCACACGAATAGCGCGTTTAAAAACCGTGTTCAACTGCCTTTCTTGGCAGGTGGTAGACTATGCATAGACAATTGCAAAATCTCTCAAATGTAATCCGTTATTTTATAAGGGAGAGCCGGAGAAACGAATAACGTGGTCACGGTGCTGGTACACGTCACATTGTCCCCAAATGGTAGAATTCCTTAGCCATTGGGACATAATAAAATTCCGAAGTCGAAAACTCCGTAATTAGGTATCAGTTGTCCGTTGTCCCGCGTTATGTACATAACACGGATGTCACACCGCCAGTTATCTGAGCTGAGCGTCACTTTGAATGCAACCATCTCGATACTCTCGTTTTGATGATGATGTGTTTTATTTGTGATAACAATACGATATACTGATTTATAGCGAAATCTTGGTCTGATCTTTTAACCTGTCTTGCGTATTGTCTTGAGTAGTGTCCACCTCACATTTCTCGGGTTTTGCAACAACCCGAGCAATAGTGTTCTTGTAGTTTCATGTATTTTTTAGACGTTTTAGTTTATTATTTACAATATTAAACAGTTGGAATCGATAGAGAAAAAAAATGTGTGTTACTCAATCTGAAAATTTGTTGGTTTGCGTTTCGAATTACGTAAAATTCGAATGTCGAATTAAAACAATCATATCCGCTTACGTTTATTGTTTGTTTGTTTGGGGTTATTGTTGGAAAACCAGATTTTTGATGAAATGTCTTTGTGCAAGTACCACGAAATGGGTTGATTTTGTCTTTGTCGACGGATCTCCACATTGGTGAATAATTTCAACAGCATTCGAAGGTCGACATCAGTCGAATTTGGAGTCAGCATCCTCGCTCTCATGCCGGATATTTAATACACATTAATAGTCACGGGAGCTTCGTAATGCAACAGCTCGTAAACATGACGTGAAAGCCTCAAGATTCTTAACCTATTTCCAGCCGACACCGCCGTATCATTAATAATATTTACGTCCTTTTTACGACTGCTTTTTTCTTCTTAGACGTCAAATGTGATATTTTTCAAGATGATTCGGTGTTCCCTTTTTCGGAACAGGCCATGAAAAAAAAGAAGAAAATACGGGGGTAAACGGCTGATGGGCGGCACGCGTCCGAAGTAGACATTCAACAGTCAAATTACCATCGTGAGGTCAGAAAAAGGGTTAAGGAGTTTTTGTGACCGGTACCCTCCGGAAGATGAGCGCGAGCCGAACAGGTTGGTGGCCCGCCGGTACCCCCTTTTACGCGGTAAACATCAGGTTTAAGATCTTGTTGATCGTCGGTTTTTTTTTCTCCCCTTACGTGGGGCGTTCTGAGGTTTCCAAGCCGCGAAGGAGTTTTTTTTGGGTGTCGATAATTTAGATTGAATTGGTGTATGTAAATTGAACAAAATGCCACCGAATTAAAGCGTATTTGTTGTGTAACAGTCACTTTCGTCGTAAGCGGTACATATTTCTCGAGAAAATCAGTTTTGTTTCATCCAGCATGACTTGAAGAACGAATTTTCAAAGTAAAGAGCCCAACTTTCCGTGTCCGAAGTCCTACTACGAGTATTTATTGCAATTTAACAATTACAAACAAAAGCCCTATTCAAAACCTTTTTTGTCGAATTTGTTTTGTGTAGTTATACTACACAATACCTACTAGTTGCAGTTATACTACAGCTTATAAGAAATAGTAATAAATTTACTGTTTTCCCTGTTTCTTTTGAGTGATTTTACAGTATTGTTTCTTAGGTATTATGAGTAGTTGAGTTTTTTTGAGTAATTTAATTCAAACTGACATGTTTCTTGCGCAAAAATGCTTTTGGTCATTGAACAACGTTGACCTCCAAACCAAAACTCTATCATCCATCTTCTTATCCCTCTGTTGTCCATTATCACTGTGGGAGTCCAGTAGGTTGGCCTAAATTCGCCGTTCCCGTTAGTTCGACTTTTTCGTATTTTAATTCCGATTTTCCCATAATGTTCACTCGTCTAGAACTCAGTATCTGTAGAAAAATTATTGCGGCGGACGCTAATAAACCTTGCGGCCGAGCGATCGCTCGGAATAGTAAATCTGCCGTTAAAAAGTTGTAAACCGTCGCACCGATAAAGAAATAATATCACAGTCCGTAAATTGTGTTTGATTCCTTTTTTTTTATTCTCATCTTCCATTTGAACGAACGAGATTTCCCACGGACCTCGAGAGTTTCCAGTGTTTACAATCAATAGGTTTTCAATTGGATTGAAGATGTACCGAATGTGTTTTAGTTAATTACCTAAACGGTGAACAGTCCTGGAGTAATCGAATGGTTTTTGGTTGAAATAAAGCTACCAATTTCAGGATGAAATTACTTCGATCACTGGTTCCTTCAGGTGTTTGATGGCGATTGAAAATTAAAAACAATAATTATTAGTCAGTCAAGAGAAATATTGTCTGAAAGGCCAACATCAAAACTCTGCAAATTCTTGACACAACGGTTCATTATCTTCTTTGTACAGATCACCCTTCTGTCTAGATCACTAGGTCTAAATGTCTAGATCCTAAATGTTAGATTAATTATTATTATCAATTATCACTAATTATTAACAATTTTATCAAGTACCTACTGAAAATTATTATAATTTATTGTTAGGTATTAATAATTCGTATTTATTAATAATAACAATTATTATTAATTATGATTAATTAATACGATATAATTCTGGGGTTTTTAATACAACGTCGGTAATAATTTTTCTATAAAAGAAGTACCTACCAACAAACATTCGAAATTACCTTCATTTCCGTAGCACGAAACGCACCTCAGAACAACAAACTCGACATCACTTAAGCCATAAGTGCCGTCCGCGGCACTTTGCCCAGTTAGCGTTGAGTTAAAATTACGAAATTTGGTTTCTGGGTTTGGACCAGCCCCACAATGATCCTCGAAACTTTTCATAACCCTAGGTCAAGGGGAAGGGGTTCAAAACGAATTTTGAAATGTCGAAATAACCTTCATTTCCGTAGCACGAAACGCACCTCAGAACAACAAACTCGACATCACTTAAGCCATATGATGTTCCAAAGAGCTTGTTAGTATGAAAATGGACCTGTATTTCAACAGTTTGATTCACGATCGTGTTGTGAGGCACAATCTTTGAACCGTAATTGTGAACGAACGGCTGGTCGTACAAATTTGCGGATGGTCTTAAAAAATTCTACGGAACAAACTCTATCTAAATATGAAATAAAAAAACATACCGTTCGATATGAAGTTTTCGAGATATGGAATTTTCAACATTTCAAAATTCGTTTTGAACCCCTTCCCCTTGACCTAGGGTTATGAAAAGTTTCGAGGATCATTGTGGGGCTGGTCCAAACCCAGAAACCAAATTTCGTAATTTTAACTCAACGCTAACTGGGCAAAGTGCCGCGGACGGCGGACGGCGGACGGACGGATTTTTTTTTATTCGATTTTCTGAATCTACGTATCTTGAAACGTAAACCAACAAATTTTGAGGGGGGGGGGGGTTAAATTTTTTTTCTTTGGGCGATTCCAATGGTTCATTATCGAAGATAATAAACCAAAATACTTTCATCGCATTTTGCCACATGATATTATCATCTCATTTATTCCACCTTCAAGTAGATGAAAAAAAAAAAAACTGTTTAGGTATTTGTTGTCAACCGTTCACACCATATTAGCGTCATATTCTGTCCAATGAACTCAGATCAATAGTACTTTCACTCTGGATCTATTGATCTTACTGCATTCTCTATAGTGATAGTAGATGAGCAAGGGTGTGGTTGCGATCTTGTGATCTAATAATATTGGAATAATATGGAATATTGAGGAATTCGCATAATTGGTCAACCGCTATCATGTACTGCTATCTTCTTCACTAACCTGTAATACATTAATTTTCAAAGATTTGTTATATATCTTTACAGACATAAAACTGAGGTAACAAGAAGAAATCCGCAGTCATCACAGTAGATCTCAAAAAATATCTCAATCGCCATAGCAGATCTCAATTACGTTTTACTGCCTCTTAATCGGCCTCAGTCATTTTATTCCAAAAGCTATTCGCAAAAACTGCATAGAACGTGTTTACTGGTTGTTGGATCCGAATAACACTCAAAACTGAATTAAAATTGTGAAATTTTGAGAGAAACAAGTTACGGGCGACGATTAAATCCCGGTTACCGCAATCCATGAAAACTGAGTGGGGTTAATGCAAAGATAAGTTCTAGAGCTTAATATGTTCGAGATCGGGGGGTGTACTTTGTAATCTGAGGCACCAGCTAGGAAAGAAAAGCCGTTCCGCTTCTTTTTAATAAAAATACAAACAAAACTTTTCAACTCAACCCGCCCGCTCGTGGAATGGGGATCACCATGTGGGGCATGCGCTTTGAGGCTGTGACGTAGTTCTACCACCTCCCACCAGATGCCGTTTACCTCTCATTCAAAAACTCCTGTTTATCTTTCATTTTTCCCGCCTTTAATAATTGATAACCTCTCGGGCCGCTCTGAGTTACGCCGCCCTCTTCATCTTCGATAAACGTGAGTAGGTCAACTTTGTTAGAGTGAAGTGGACGACCTTTTTGTTTCTTTTCAATGCGAAATTCACAAGTAAATTTGGTCAGTTTGTAGTTGTCGATGGTCTCGATCCGACTTTAGCAGTCGTCCACGTTTTCGACGTTCTTATTCGAAGTTAAACACGTTACGACGCCGTAAACATCACGACCATAAATAAGTCGAGGAAGGTTCGTCTATTTGATTTGAATTTTATATTTATTTTGGGGATGTCCGTTTTTGTAAAAGTCCAAGTTCTCTCGAGTAAGTTCTGTAATTTAGTGCACATAAGAGGTTTGACCATTGATCCTGAGACTAAACGATTCGTTATAACAACAAACTCAATTTTTGATTGCTTCAATTGTAATGGTTTAAAGGAGGCTTTACCCAAATAAACGTTTTTGATTTGGAAACTGGCGAGTCGAAGGTTGTTGAAAGTTTGTTTTATTTTCAGGTTGTAGAGAACATTCTCAGCTGACCCTGTGAAACTTTTAAATCTCCCAGTGCGTGACTTATTAGCTAATCATGTCATGTAGAGAATTACCGTTATTGCGCGACATAATTCAATTCTGAACCATCAGCTTTCATGGTCGCTCGAGGCCGGGCAAAGACGGCTCGAGTTTTTGAAGGCAAACGTTTCAAAGCTGTATTGCTTTTAGTTTCTCCCCATAAAATAAGGTCAAAAACCATAAAAGGGCCAGTAGAGAGGAAAAGTAAATATTTGGTCATGGTCTTTGAGCATGACCCACATGAGGTTGTTTGAGTCAGGGAGGAGAAAAACTAAGTAAGTACTCAACAGAAAAGGTTGCAAATGAAAAAAAAATTCAAGTCCAAAAAACGTCTCGGCGGAAGCCGTCTGAAGGCAAAAAGAAAAACGAAAAAAAACCCGGTAGCATCTTCAGGGGTCGGAAAAGGATCGACACTGAGGTACGAAGGGAAAGGAGAAAAAATTGGAGTTTAGAAGGAAAAAAATGACCGCCTTTGAAGTTTTACAGCAAGGGATGGTCAGTGTTTAGACAATTTGTCCCCGGGGGCACCCTCCGTTGCGGGAGATGTCAAAACATTTCTAGTCCAGCTGAAAACTTAACTAACACGTGTGGGCGTTGTCTGGGCGAGGAGGAATCTTGTGTTTCGGTAGGAGTTTTTCCGGAGTGTCTGGAGCACTAAACAGTCGACGTCTCCTACTCGGACGATAAATTAAAAGAAAAAGAAAGAAAAAAACGACGAAAAGATCTCATTTTCGGGGATGAAGTTCGATTTTTATTGGCGATTTTGAGATGATGTAGTCTAACTACCGCCTGATGAACGAAACTCAATTTGGAAAATGTACCTACAGGTTTCATATTCCCTAGACGCGTCCGATGGTTAATTTATAGCCGCGTGTTAGGATCGCTTTAGTACTGGCCAATATGATGAGTATTGATCCCTAATGTCATTTTTATCTTCATTTCGCTATTTCACCGTTTAATCCTCGTACTGACCCTGCCATCACTATTACCCCTCCGGCTCTAAATGTTACTATGTCAGATACCCACAGCCTCCACGTCCTCTTAATAATTCTCTCGTCCGTATGCTTTTCTTCATTATGTTACGGACAGGCTGTACGCGCAGTGACCCCATCCACAATAGGCAACGGTGAATTTCTTTCTCGATGCCCCGAAGGGAAATCATCACGATCCACTACGTCCCAATCGCATCACCGGTCGTCGTAATGATTTTTTTCTCTCTTCATCCAAAGACGTGCGCGGTTTTGTTGTTTTGAAATTGATGAGACTGAAAATTGGTTGAACCAAGTGCCCTGTAAAAAGTTTTCCCATTAAAAGTCCGACCTTAGTCCATGAATATTATGTTCCCAAAATCGTGAACAACATTTATGAGTCCAACAGGTTGTTTCTGGCTCAATTATTCCCTTGACGATTTTATTTCTGTGTAGTGTTGTGCATCCTGTGTGAATTTGTTCATTCAACCAAAATATGTCAAATACCTAGTGAAAATTATTATAATTTATTGTTAGGTATTAATAATTCGTTTTTATTATTAACAATAATAATTATTAATTATGATTAATTAATACGATATAACTCTGGGGTTTTTAATACTACGTCGGTAATAATTTTTCTATAAAAGAAGTACCTACCAACAAACATTCGAAATTACCTTCATTTCCGTAGCACGAAACGCACCTCAGAACAACAAACTCGACATCACTTAAGCCATATGATGTTCCAAAGAGCTTGTTAGTATGAAAATGGACCTGTATTTCAACAGTTTGATACACGATCGTGTTGTGAGGCACAATCTTTGAGCCCTCATTGTGAGCGAACGGCTGGTCGTACAAAGCTGCGGATGGTCTTAAAAAATTCTACGGAACAAACTCTATCTAAATATGAAATAAAAAACATACCGTTCTATATGAATTTTTCGAGATATGAGATTTTCAAATTTTCAAAATTCGTTTTGAACCCCTTCCCCTTGACCTAGGGTTATGAAAAGTTTCGAGGACCATTGTGGGGTTGGTCGAAACCCATAAAAAAAATTTCGTAATTTTAACTCAACGCTAACTGGGCAAAGTGGCGCGGACGGCGTACGGCGGACGGCGTACGGCGGACGGCGTACGGCGTACGGCGGACGGACGGATTTTTTTTTATTCGATTTTCTGAATCTACGTATCTTGAAACGTAAACCAACAAATTTTGAGGGGGGGTTAAAATTTTTTTTTCTTTGGGCGATTCCAATGGTTCATTATCGAAGATAATAAACCAAAATTCACATTTTTTGTGCATTATTGACCGGCATAAATGAATAACATTTTTCTATCCACTTAAATTGCGTGCAAACAAAACTTAGATATTCATCAGCTTTAGCATTCCTACTTTTTGGTTTATTATCTTCGATAATGAACCATTGGAATCGCCCAAAGAAAAAATTTTTTTAACCCCCCCTCAAAATTTGTTGGTTTACGTTTCAAGATACGTAGATTCAGAAAATCGAATAAAAAAAAATCCGTCCGTCCGCCGTCCGCCGTCCGCCGTACGCCGTCCGCCGTCCGCGCCACTTTGCCCAGTTAGCGTTGAGTTAAAATTACGAAATTTTTTTTATGGGTTTGGACCAGCCCCACAATGGTCCTCGAAACTTTTCATAACCCTAGGTCAAGGGGAAGGGGTTCAAAACGAATTTTGAAAATTTGAAAATCTCATATCTCGAAAAATTCATACAGAACGGTATGTTTTTTATTTCATATTTAGATAGAGTTTGTTCCGTAGAATTTTTTAAGACCATCCGCAGCTTTGTACGACCAGCCGTTCGTTCACAATGACGGCTCAAAGATTGTGCCTCACAACACGATCATGAATCAAACTGTTGAAATACAGGTCCATTTTCATACTAACAAGCTCTTTGGAACATCATATGGCTTAAGTGATGTCGAGTTTGTTGTTCTGAGGTGCGTTTCGTGCTACGGAAATGAAGGTAATTTCGAATGTTTGTTGGTAGGTACTTCTTATAGAAAAATTATTACCGACGTAGTATTGAAAACCTCACAATTATATCGTATTAATTAATCATAATTAATAATAATAATTATTAATAATAAATACGAATTATTAATACCTAACAATAAATTATAATAATTTTCACTAGGTACTTGATAAAATTATTAATAATTAGTGATAATTCATAATAATAATTAATCTAACATTTAGGATCCAGACATTTAGACCTAATGATCTAAACAGAAGGGTGATCTGTACAAAGAAGATAATAAACCGTTGTGTCAAGTTTTCCCAGTAGTTTGAACAAGAAATACAAATTAGATTTTTAAATTGATAAAGCTCTCGAAGAGGACTCGATAATCTACTTGTTGGAACAGGACGTTCTTGAATTATAGCGTGATGGTGCAGATGGTTGCATATCAAGTGAAAATCGACGATTTTCATTCACCGTGAGTTTTGTTGAGTCTGGTTTTGTTGAAGCCCGATGATAAACTTCCAAGCTGGGCAGGTTTTTCGTCCTTCCACTGTTCGCCGTCTCTGAAAGGAACCGCTTCTTCCCGAACGGAAAATTAAGAGGTTGTTCATATTTGCTTATGGGCGACGCGGCGGACGGGACAGCCTCATACTTCACAGGATTCAAGAAAAGATTTCTCTTTGTTTTTCGTGTTGACCACTGCCAGAGTCAAGAGCCGTGGCAAATGTGGACATCAGTCAAACCTTCTCCTCTTCATTCCTTCAGTACGTACAGCTTTTGTATTTTCCCCGAGTCTCACGTTATTCTTCACGTCTCATGAAGGGTTAATATTGATATCAGTAACTAGTACAACAACTAATCTTTAGTAGGACTATAGACCATAGAACGTAAACCATCATCGTTTATTTAGAACAGTGAACCCCAAACCTTACATTCATTTGTGGTAGATCCCAAGACTCCTTAAACCCATACGACTTCTCTCTCTTAATAACAATGTTAATCATTTAATGACTGAATATGAAATAAAATTTGGTGGGAGGTACCAAACTCCGCGTTAATGAGCAATGCGAACCAATATATTATATTATGATATCTATTATAGGTATCATAATATAATATATTATGATACCTATTGGTTCGCATTGCTATGTAATATTATTATGTTTTCTTCAGAGAAAGTTACTATATTGAATTTCTTTGAGGTTTTCCTTGTGTAGCTAACGAAACTTATGTCTTGACCTAATGATAACGAAACTTATGTCTTGACCTAATGATAATTTCAATCTCGGAGGCCATTAGATGATAGTTTGCAACTATTTATTTATCCATTAGTATTCCAACTGTGTAAACGATGAATTAGCAACTATTGACCTTTCGCGGATAGACCTTTCGACTGACTCAGCGGTCAATATTAATGGGAAACACGATGTTTCTTAGTGGATTAAAAAACCCTATATCTCACCAGGCATTCGACATTTTAAGGGTCATTCCATCGTTGGCGGTGTGATTGAAGCGGGGGTTTACTTAAAAACTTTATTTGATGTGACAATCAAACCAACGCAGGAGGTGCACCAATGATGTTACATCATGTCCTCTCGAATCCTTCTCGTTGATATCCGCTGTGAGATGGAAAACAATCGGAAAACAAACCCTTGTGAATAGAAATACAAGTTAATTATCAATCGGATAATCGATTTTTGACCCCGATCAATCGATTAATTTTAATCGATGTATAGGTACCTACTTAAAGTGTAAGTTCTAAGTAAACTACGGACCAAATTACAGCTCCATTGAGTGAATAGCATAGTAATTAGCTTTAGGAGCCACTCAGCCGATCATGGGCCTATTCTGCGTAAGTCCTAACGAGGCTACATTCCAAATTTCAAGTCTCTACCATCACAGGAATTGCGCCAAACAACGTCACTTTTGTTGTGTCTCGCAAATTTGCATCACGCCAATTTCGGAATGACCCCACCCATAAGACATAATTTGTCTCATCTAATATTATCTTTCGATATTATCCATGTCAAAACTATTTCATGCAATTTCATTCGTTTTGGCCTGCTGAAGAAAAAAACCATCGGATTCTTAGATAATGAGAAAACGTTTGAAATTAGTATTTACCAAATCAATTATTTGCCTTCGATTAATTTACCATCGATCATGCAATACTGATTAATCGATCACATCGATTATTAGCTTACGATTAATCATGTGATGTTATAATCGATTATTTGGTTCCGTTGTTGCATCCCTACTTGTGACATTTATCGGAAGAAGAGAATGTTAATAACAACATAATATGTTATATTATAAGAACGTTATATAACATAATATGTTATATAGGTCTTGACACTCCCGTTTTGCGATCTATTTGACATATATGCCAAAGCATTTTTTAGAGGTAAATGGATTGGCTCTAAGATGGTTCAATAATAATGATTTTTATTCCAATAGCTGGAACTGGCTGTGCACGAATATGAAATCTTTACAACTCTCAGAACTATGATTGCTATAACTAATCATTTTCCTTTGATGGTCACCCATTTAAATAAATTATGTTTCTGAGGTCACGTTATCCAAACGGGAGAAGTGTGTGTAGGCAGGAAGTTTTTAGTTGTACTCGAAAATCTACCGGTACGTATTGAGTACAATCGAACATACTTTACTGTGACCAAGGGGAAGAGGTAGTGGGCCATGAATGGTCAAAAGATGAAAGAGAGTGTACCGAACCTCCAGGTAGGAAAAAACGACTAAAACAAAACAAGAAAAAAAGGCAGGAGCGTCCGAAAGAAGCGACAATTATGAGGAGCATTGTTAGTTTTGGTCTCGGGAAGAGGGTGAGAACAATAGTATGTCCTGCCAGAGCTGAAAGAGTGAAGTTGAAGTGGAAGAAGGAATCGAAGGTTCATTATCCGGTATTGGTCTCTTTGGGTTCCCACTGTCCCGGCGGTTCTTCTTCATCTTCGTCTTCCTGTTTCTAGGATGGGATGAGGGAGACGGTCCCATGAAGGGTGACAAAGTAGGAGAAAAACGAGCCTTTTTCCGTGCCAGTGGATCCACAGGAAATATGGACCAATTAAAACCGGATGTCTTCACCACACCTAATACTCCCTCGGCTTGTAGCCGATACGTACAGATCAAAAATACAACCTACTGAATATTTTGATGAAGTTCGATAACCCGAATGTTTCATAGGTACCTACCTACTCAGTACTTAAGGTTGTGAGTAGGAAAATCCCGTGAAGTTCCAGTTCATAGACACCACCCCTCTTTATGCAACTGGTACAAAAAAATGAAGGCGCGGAATTCCAGAGGCTTATTAAAACCCGATCACCTAGCCAGCCAGCCCTCTGTCGTCATAGGCTCTTACGGCATAGGCAGTGACGTACTAGTTGGCCTCCTGCCAGCCGTCTGACGTCATACGCTCGTGCGTCATAGGCTCTGACGTACTAGTTGGCCTCCGGCTAGCCGTCTGACGTCATAGGCTCGTGCGTCATAGGCTCTGACGTACTAGTTGGCCTCCGGCCAGCCGTCTGACGTCATACCCTCGTGCGTCATAGGCTCTGACGTACTAGATGGCCTCCGGCCAGCAGTCTGACGTCATACGCTCGTGCGTCATAGGCTCTGACGTAGTGGCCCGCCTGTCGCTTGTGTTCTGACGTGATCTGAGGGAAAGGGTGAATCAAGGAAACAAATTTTTCCCGTTTCAGTTTATGTGCCAAAGCAAAGACATGAAAATGTCAAAAGAATGTCAACTCCATCCTGTTGTTGATACAGTCGAGAATTAAATGCTTGCATACGAGTCTGCAACACATTGGGACATTTTATGTCTTTAAAGAAGTGATTCAAGAACCTTCGAACAATGCTACATCACCTACCCCAGTAGCGTAGTTGTTATACTTGATTGTAGGGTTCATCATAAATTATGAAGCTTGCATTCGTATAGACAATATAAATTATTGAGAATGATCACCTGTGTGTAAACAATTATATAAACAATCACGCTCATACCGCAGCTTGTCGGCCACGCACTCCGCAGTGGTTAACGAAATATGGTTAGGTAAATCGAGAGCTATCCAACGAGTGGTGAACGATTTTTGTACGATGATAACTGGCGAAGATAAAGTTCCGTAGCACCGAATCGGTTGTGAGCGAAAATCATCAGAAATTTTCGTGACGATTTCGTGTAACGCTTTTGTGTAACGTTTTTCGAGTTATGTGCCAGAGTAAAGACATAAAATGTCAACAACTGACCATATAAACATAACGCCAGCAGCATAATTTTACCACCTATAAAATAACCTGGCTTTTCAATCAACTTTGTTATAATCCAGCAGTGGCTCATGGCCAGATAACTTCTAATCGAAAGTAGGGATGGCCAGCGGTATCCAACAAATCGATATTCAGATATTCGATATTATCGGAGGTAAGGTATCGATGACGATATTTATCGTATAGCTCAGCATCGATACTGTTTGCAACCGATATCGATAAAAATATAGATATTTACTAAAATATCGGTTGAAAAAACATTCAATTAAAAAACGATGTAAATTTAAAGCCCAACTGTAATGCCAATTTTCGGGCAATGAGTTTTCGACTATAGTTTTCATACCTATTTAAACATAAGTATGTTTACGACACAGACAAAATAAACACAAATTACAATACAGACACCTACACTCACCCTTATCAAAATGAACACACAAATGGTTCCCCTTCTTCTTCTTTCCATTTTCCTGTCCCGGCCAACGCCATGATGGACAGATTTAGTGAAATTTACTCATGGAGGTTAGAACGTCCATGGAAATAATAGAAAGCCCTACTAGTTTACTCACTCTAACACTAACTAATACTCAGATTTTATCATTCGACTCAAGAATTGTGAAAATGTTTGATGTATCGGATAAGAAAACAATATCGTCAGACACTATCGGTTACTCAAGTATCGATACCCCGATACTATCGAACTATGCACTATTGATATAAAAAACTATCGAATATCGATGGCCATCCCTAATCGAAAGTGCAATTTGATAACATTTTCTCCGTTTTCTCCACCATCCTCATGTACAACGACCATAAAATTTCTCGATATTCATCTGATACGAGAAGTCGTGATGTTGCCAATAAAGAGAGAGACTACAGCTGAAGTATCTGCACGTTTGACCACTAAATACTGTGAGAAAAATAACAGTAAATACTGCTACATGTTTTGTGTATCACGTAAAGTACACTACCCAATCGACTCTGTAATTATTAAGATGTTACTTACATCAGTAACATGTGAGTGTTTCAGTTTTTTGGTAGGAAATGTTGTTGTTAACAATAATGATTTCAGTCTGGTTCAACTCTTCGTGGTTTAAAGACTATGGACAGACTCCATAGCCGACGATGATGAAGGAAAATGAAAATGTAGGGTACTGCATAATGTGGGCAAAGAGAGGACATCTCTAGAGTGTAAAATGTCTGAGCTTACCTACATCCAAGGGGCTTAATACACACTTTTACTACCCTCGGCTTTGCCTTAAAGGAATCATGATTTACGGTCAAAAGGATAAAGTAATTCATTTTGAAGCGTTTACGAAGGAAGGGGAAATCAAGCGAGATGAAGGACGTATTGAGGTTAAACACGTTTCGCCAGGAGGTTCTTGATCATAAAATCCGTTCCGAATAAGGCGCTAGATACGGCCGTACCAGAGTCTCAAGAAGGTGACCAAGACTCCAGAAGAAGATAGCCTCCAGGCTCATTACAATATCAATGTTTTGTGTTCTTTTTCTTTCTACCGAGTGTTGCTAAGATGCTAGAGCAGCTCGATTGTTGTCATTAAGCATCAAGTGTGGGCCGAAAATTATTCTTCGAAACCGACATCGACGGCCCATTGTCCTGGGAGACCCGGGCTCCGAGCAGGCCACGACATTGTTCAGAAATATTTTCGCCCACCATGATAATGCATAGTTCTCGTTATAAATATGAATGGCCCTTGCCGACCGCTCTTTGAACAATATGCCACCAACATTTTCAATACCTTTGTTCCCAGCATCCAGTTGAATGCAGTACTAAAGTTTGAACAAGAGCTGCTGTAGTGTTCGAAACACCTTTCACTGATCTCAGACAGTTTTGAATTGCAAATTCAGAGAAATCTAGTTTACCATGAAATATTCTCTGAAACCAATTATAATTATTAGCCGATTCCAGTCATTCATAATATATTTCGATACTGGTGTAATTCGCATATACGATTAACTATTGTGATTATCAATCCTTTGAACTCCACTTGTTGATTTCTAATCAGTTTCAGTATAGTAGCGTATTTTGAATATTCCTTCACTACGATGAGCTGCAAAGAAGTGCATTTCAAAAGAAAATAAATATAAAAATGATATTTATCAATGTACTCGATTCTTACACTGAAATGGGAAATTTCTTTGAACTGTCAGTTCTTGGTCGACTTTTTTAATATCCGCCAAGTTTTTACTAACTCCTAAGGAAACAACGTAAATTGGTACTTGTGCCACTTGATAGACGTTACACGACCATAGTAGCTGTATCGTTGATATGGTTACATTTAATTTCCGTCTGTGATACGGTCATAGAAAGTATGTTACTCTTTAAAACACGTTAGAAATTATGTTAGTTTTAAAATACGTTATTCCCTCTAATATTGGGATTTATTTTTTCAGATTATTTCTTTTAATTTTTTTATATTCCCGTGATTTCTTTCCGCGCCTTAACATTTTTTTTATTTTGCTTTCAGAATTTTGAACGAACGGAAAAAGTATTTGCAAGAATTGCGCAGTTTGAGATTCCTTTGTCCAAAGGTACAATACAATTTACCTCTTTATGATTTTATCCTTTATATCCTTCGTATTATTATCAAGACTGGACGCTGGAATTTTTGATTAAAAAACAATAGCTACTCCAGCAGGGATTTTATTTCTCTTCCGTTTCGGTGCAGGGATCGAGTTTGCTAATTTGCTTTGAAATAGTCTCTAACTCTATTCATATGCACTCTTTCATTGCTTGCAGCTTATCTATTGGTGTCATTTGTTGGTTGGTGGTGTCAATAGCCAGATTACGAATGCTCATATGTATATTTTCTGTGTATTTTCAGGTAATACTAAGTATGTTTTTCAGTTTAACGGTAATGTTTTGTACAATAGTGATCATATATAAAAAGTGTATACCTTCGGATATATCCTGGGTGGTCCGGCTCGAATCTTATTTGCTAAGTGATTTCTCTCGAGGTTTCGACTGTTCGTCGTCCTCAGTCCAGTGACTTATGGAGTAGTCACTTGTTTTGGGTGTTTATCAGTTAGACGGATCTGAAAAAAGTTTTAATTGTCCCCAGTGTCAACGTCCAGGGAAAGGGGGGGGGGGGGGCTTCCTCGGACCCACAGAGCGTGGTAATGACTGAAGCAACAAACCCTCTGGACTGTGGACAACCACGTCACGCCTCGAGTTATCAAGATTCCCTTCAGATAGCAGGTAAAACTGTTGATGATAGACAGGAGGACAGCGGTGGGATCTGGCGAGCCGTCGATGGGAGACTCTGGAGAGACCATTCCTGGGATAATTGGAAGCCCCCGGGGCTGGGGGGGTTGTCGCTATCCTGACTCCAAATTACGATGGGACGTGGTTTTGTCTTAATAACGTGCTTTACCGTTGTCTCATAATTAGTTTGGTTTTTTTCTCTGCCTCCCGCTGCATCCGCGTGACGCTCTGCGATGTGTGATCACTTACACGCTTCAGTCATTGCCCAGCCCTCCTCTACACACGTAATTGATTGATGTTCCACGCCTGAGATTGGTTCCCAACTCGTCTCCCACAGTTTTTGCTCGGAATTCAAGAAACGACAGAGTTCCAGCCCGCCCTCTGCACATGATATTTATTCATATTTCCTGAGATCCGCGAATAATCAACCGGCTGATGGCACTCCAAGTGTTGGAAGGTTATCAAACCATACGGCCGCCACTGGTCGATTCGAATCCATAGCTTACCCTACCAGATTTGAAGCTGTGAAACACGTCCGTATGAAATTGTCATGTTCGCATAACTGTTCCATGTCTTCCACCTACAATACGACATTCCTCGGAGCTGGAGCGATTGGAGGTGCTGGAGCTGCACTCGCAAAGGTATTGTTGTGAAGGACGTGAGCGGACTTCAGAATGTTATAAATAGTTCGCCCAGAAGTTGAAAGAAAAGAAGAACGGAAAAAGAGGAGGAGTTAAAATACGTCTCAAAGACGTAAGGCGTCCCGCGTTGTGGAGCCTCCAGGACGTTCAAAAATAACCAGGGAGTATCCTCTAGGTCGAGGGGGCTCTTAACTTATTTTCAGACCAGTCTTATCCTCTGACTCACACGAACTGTTCTGCACCGGAAATTGAAACTATCAGTCTGTCAGCCCAGACTCGAAGAGGTCTCCGCATTACTCACCTTCATTCAAATCAAACGCATTTCCTAAGTCTAGTGAATGTTATGATGGACTTTGCCGAGTTTACGGTACCTAAACAAAGCAGTCGCGTGAGACCGTCGTACGATACACCTCACGCCCTTACATAGAAAACTTCAATGCACTTTTCATGCGTGTTGATGGCGGTCTTATATCTTTCCCCCTGCTATCTCCATAGAAATAGAAACTTTTAAACTTAATTTAGAAAAAAAAAAAACATCCCCTAAACCATTACTACTTCATTTTACAGGTCTCTCTTCCCATACGTGTTAGCGTGGTACACTCCGTTATTGCCATCTTTTTGTAATAGCTTGCACGAATATTATTTCAACATAATAGACTCTCTTTTGCTCTCTCCACGATCTCTGTCAGAAGTTGTAAGATGAAAGTTGATAAATTTCCACTGCCGTTTTCTTAGCTCACGTTGCTCGTTTCTCATAAATTTCGACGCAGCAAATTCTCCACTGATTTGATCATGAAATTTTTTTCGCCGTTGTTTGAAGCCACAATTTAATACCCGAATGCTAAGCATTTATCGGATCTTTGTTAGGTTGACCATAGGTTTCATGCTCGAAACAGGAAGTTTCTGTGATTTATCAAGTTCAGTCTACAATCGTGGGCTGTAAGATATACGTAGCTATGCTGTGACACCCTTTTCGTAGTAATATATCGGGATACAAATGCGTGTTAAAGGAATAGGTAATTGTAAGATCAGTGATTGATATCCTGAAGTCTCGTAATTTAAACAGCCTGCGGTACGCGTCTCCGGCGGTCGACCGAGCTGTGCTGCTTGGAAAATAGAATTGGCTTTCACAACTTTGGCGGGGGAGGCGCAGAACTTTTAAATACTTGAGAGTTACACTTGTGAAGTGTGCTGACCTAGTCACTGAGCACTCTTTCCCTAAACCTCTGAAGCCTTCCAGCCAGTCTGTCATTACTTAATGATACCTTTTTGCTAAATAAATACGTATTTTGCCAATTTTTCCCGCATAACAACCCCAGCTCTGCTTATTTCTGATCATTTCAAGAAGGGTTTATGTAACTCACGCATAGCGGTGTCGTTTTACGGAAAGTTGTATTATGACGTGTGTTTGTTGACTAGGTACCCACGCTAAATGAGTTGATTATGTCAAAACAACATTCATGATGCTGTTTCTCCTTGTAATCGGGAACTGATTACAGAACAATAATGTGTCGTATATGAGCAATATTAGTCCTTTGATAGAGCTAAACTCATTTCTCATGGTACCTATCTGGGTCATGGAACCTGAGATGAATCTTTTACTGCAATTTATTCTTGAAATCGCCGCCTCTTTGCGCTTGCTTATTATTTTATTCATTTGTTAACACACAGTAAAACCATAACAAAAATCACTGCATTATAAATGGGTAAAAATCAATATCACTTCAACGAATAACAACAAAGAAATGCTTGGCGCTAAAGGTTGAGTTCGAATGAAATTGTGTCTCCTGGTGAAGTCTTATTCCTAGCAATTTCTTATTCAATGCCCGAACACTAGAACGCTCAATCAAACGAACGAATAAATTCAGAAAGTCATGAGTACTTCCTCGCAACTCTTCTATTATTATGCTTGTTCTAGAGATTGACTACTTCATTCATGAAATAAACCAAAACCTTTTTTAAATGCGTTGTTTTGAAACTATGTATAGTGGGGAAATTAAACAAGATAGCTGCATCATGAGTTTCGCTATTGGACTCTGTACTGCCACGAATCAATCAAGGCAACGCAACGAAACAGGTCCACTGATCAG
Organism: Stenodema calcarata; assembly: GCA_963920205.1. Lineage (NCBI taxonomy): Eukaryota > Metazoa > Arthropoda > Insecta > Hemiptera > Miridae > Stenodema > Stenodema calcarata. The sequence continues at coordinate 1,852,047 of OY986055.1, forward strand.
GGCGTTTGGAAGATGTTCGGTCTTAATTCCCGTTTTAAAGGGGTCTGAGTACTGGATTTTTACATTGAATTCGGGAATGTAGCCTGACAGCTGGTTCGTTTATTAACATGTTAGGTGCCTTCACTTTACGATTAGGATCTATGGTTTCAACCGTTTGTCCCATCTTGTTCGTCACAGGTTAGAAAGGCCTTGGGGCTGAACCAGCTTCCGTGAGTACCTCGTAATTCCACAACGCCTGTTGTCCGGTATTTATTCCGCATTTGTAGCTCGTAAAATCACTTTGAAGAGGAAACAGAAGTCTGCCGAGGCTAATAGGAGCAGTTGTTTCGCGGTATGAGCGCCTTGTACTAAGGAGGGTCTCATACTATTTTAGTTGCGGGCAAACCCACGGGTGTACCATTACCATGAAAGATGTATGGGGTCCACTCGCGAGTCGCTACCGCACTCTCGCCACTGCTTGCTCTCTCCTTTCGCAGATATTTTAACTCGTTACAATCCTATATTTCTTACGCACCACTTCATTTTTATCACTACACAACATACGGATTTCGAGAGACCCAAAGGATAATAAATTTCATCATCTTGAGTCCTTCACGATTGCAATATTGTTCCACTATACTACTCTATATTCTTATCTATTGATGAAACACATACAATATCATAATTAAATCTAAGTAGAACTAAAGTAGTATAAGCGAAGGAAAACAAGAGTATTTTTTCCACGATTTCTTCGCAAGTTTAGTTCGTGATATAAGTCATATATTGTACGTAGGTACATTTAGAACTGTTGGGGCCATTAGGTCAGACAGGTGTGATCAACCGAGAATTTAAGTTTATCATAATGAAATAATTGGGTCTGTTGAAGATACTACTGAATTTCTCAAGTAGGAAAGAAGTGTGGAGCCTGTCCTCTTCAATCAGTATGTATCGACCTAGTTTACGCTTAAGGCGGCACCAGCTTAGCTTTCTCTTGCTAATGTACAATTCGACCCTTTTTAGTGAGGACCTTATAGAAAGAGTTTTTAGATACGTACCTATCTCATCGGCGTAAGTAATGAGACCGCCTGATATCAAAGTAGGAATAATCGAGGCGATGGTATGGTTCTAGGCTTCCGGCGATTACGGACTGTTAGAGGGTATGGCCCGGTCCGGGAGCAAAAACGATTCAATGCAGCAGCTGCCTTCGTTTTCTACTCAACTTACATCATCTACCAATAAAAAAAGCCCCTTTAGGAAGAAAGTTTTTTATTCGATCCTTTCATCTTAGGATGGTTTTCAATGCAGCGCGCTGTACCCTTGCAGGCTTGAGACCCGTCCCGGGGTCTAATGAGGCATGGCGACAGGGCACACGCCCTTCAGACAATAGGTAGGAGATAATAAGTGAAGTATTCTCCACGCCCTGCCACACTCGGCATTCCATCACCCATAAGTCACCGCACGCATGTTTTAAGACTGGAACAATAATGAAATACTTCCATAAGATTGGCCACAATATTTAGTAGCAGTGTAAATACATGTAACCGAGAAGTGTATATAGACTGAAATAACATCTTGTAATATAATATTGTAATTATGTGTAGATACATCTTACATGGCTGTATGGAAAAATCTAATGCCAAATAAATTTAATGAAAAAAAAAAAAAAAAGACTGGAACGACAGTCGAACTCGATAGGTGAGAGTCACCGGGCTGAATTTTACACGTTCAATGGGTTGCTCATCACTGAATTGAAAATTACCATGGTTTATCAGGAAATAAGTTATATGACAGATATAGAGCTGTGCGGTTAGGTTTGAAATCAATTAGGTATGAAATCTGGGTAGACAATCGGGAGAGCGCCTTTATAATCTACTCGTAATTGGAGGCGGCTGGGTCACGCTTCTCACTCGATGACGTGAACGGCAGTGATATTGATGAGAAGGTCTTCCTGTCCAGTCTGCCCTCTCTCGGGGTATCTCGGCCTTTTAAGTGGATTGCCTTTTCGAGCCGGTCATTAGAAAAATATCGACGGATTCTCTATGGGGCAGGCGCTGAGATAAGTTCAAGTTCGTGATGTATGGGCGGTGCTGCGGGCTACCTATTGAGAGCGTCACTAACCTGGTCAAGCGTTGACGGGTGGCAAAGGCTGGGGGTTCGAATTTCCGATCTCAGACACGATTTACTGGTGGGTGTTGTTGGTTCGTGCTCTATCTGCCTTGTGAGTGGTACGAAGGAAGGTTATTAGAGATATCATAGAAAGAACTCCTCTGATGGATAGTCTCACTCCACTTGCCCATTTTGCCCAAAGCAGTTAGTTGAAGATGAAGCAGGATTTTACCTTTGTTGAATAAATGTTAGGTGGAAGAGGGAAAGATGAACCAATCCAGAGGAATCTATAGGTTGTAGAAATTGACGTACAGCTGACAAGCTACCTGATAAGGAGCAGGAGTTGGATGACGAAGCTTGTAAAGAGATAAGGAGGCAACAGAAGATTTACAAAAACCAGAAATGTACTGAGCGCCAGAATCCGGGTACTGTTCCTGTCATGTGCACGGTGTGTGTTCCATTGCAATTTTATAGCGACATGTCGACTACAAATGGTTCTATCTCGGTAGAAATAGCTGCCTGATTCTTCGATAAGACGTCCGTCTGACCGCATGTAAATTTCTTGACATGACTGTCCGATTCTTCGACGGATCCCCTCAGTGTAATTTCACCAGACAGGAGAGACTCCGGTAAATGAACGTTAGTTAGCGGTATTGCATTGAACGACCCGTTCGCCATCGGCCTCAACTGCGTGCTATGCTATCACCGGTCGCCAGGTGTGATGGTGGAGCATTTTGCTGCGTCATTCGGATCGTCTTTTGAAAAACCTATCTCGTAATGAGCGGATAGCGGCTACGTTTTAGTATACGCCCGTTTCGAAAAGGCCAAAGGTACGCCATATTTCACTAAATTGAAAAGAAACTGACACAAATTACGCCCTTGTTAGACATCGAACTCGTTTGAATCAGCGTTGTAATCATCCGTGAAAAGGTCCATGTGTTTCTATATGCACCGGGTGAAGTAAAAACCACTGATCGCTCTTGGACATTGTTATGTCACTACATTCAACGCCTCTTAGATCTTTATCTACGCCATTAAACTCGAAACATCAGACTTACCTGCTCCCGCGTTGTATAGTAATTACAAACCTGCCTTCTTATCGAATAATATACACACAGTGCCGTTTTATGCCATCCTTACTTTTTTTTGTATTAGTCACAGTCCTCAAGAAAGCAGAAATGCTGCGATCCACCTTATCTGCCGAATCATTAACAAATACGGTACAACCAAAATACGCGCGAAATCGAATAGTTATTGTTCATATGCAGTGAAAATTGGGAATGTGTCATCCCTCAAAAATATTTAAAATTTGGAATATCAGGTTTTATAGTAGATAGATATTAAATATCTTGTTTTGTTTGTAGTAGATAGATATTAAATATCTTGTTTTGTTTGTAGTAGATAGATATTAGATAAAATAACAAATTTTGTTTCTGGCATATTTCACGTATAACTTAGCGCTTTGATTCTATTATTATGATACACGTATATTTATTTAAGTCTCTTGGCCTTATTTGATTCAAGATTCAAGATTTTTATTGGCAAACTTTGGTTGAAATAATATCGATTACATGATTTTGCTACTTATTACTATCAAAAACTTTCAAACATCCGCGTTTATCTATTTTTCACTATTGACTACCCATTACCGACTTAGCATGCGGATTAATAACCTCATTATGGTGTCAATATTTCACTGGCCATAATCCTCTCAAAGTGAGAACGCATAATATTATCTTGTCAATTGTAAATAATCACCGAGCTCCGGGGAAAATGGGAGTAGGTACATTCCAAGGTGGACCGGGCGGTCGTGAACAAGTGATTTATGTATTTATAACACTGCTCAAGCAATCAATCCTCTTGGTTCCATTAGTTCGGCGGAGTTCGAATTATCGCTCGTCACAATCTCATTCCATTGGTGAGGTCCACGGACGAACTTTGTGGAGGTTGAGGTTCCTGGACTTGTGGTGGAGCACACCTCGTGCCAACTAGATAAATTGCCTTGACCCGTCATTATCATTGTGCTCATCGCCACAATAATTTATAATGGCGCAGAAGACTTACTGGTCATTCTGATTGGTATTACATGTCGTCAATATTCACCAGTCCGCCTCCCCAGTATGTGCACGAGTATTGTGTTGCTAGTGAAGTTTTTAGTGCGATTGCACATTGTTGCAGCATGTGGGTATGCACCGTTCCATCAATAGAACCCCATTTGCAACCAGGTCTATGCTGATAAGCTTGTTGATTATGGTTGCAAGATGTAATTCATTTTACACGTGTTGTTTTTTTTCCGTACATTTCGAATGCGCTTGACGTTTCCACCGGATTCAGTGTGTTTTTTATTTTCATTCTCTCTCCCCAACGTACCATCTGGTCCCCATAGATTCATCTTTATCGAATGATATTCATATACAAAGGGGTGCATCGCGTACGCGTTCCTTTCTAACATGAACGCAAAAACAATTTTACCGTTCGTTGATAGGACCACTAGGCCCATTATCACGCAAATGAATCTACTCGTGCTATGACTGCTTGCTGCTTTTTTCATACTTGTACACACCGCCATAGCACTCCTTTGAAGGGTGATAAATGAGATTTTGATTCTTCCGCTTCGTGTATGTAGTTGTCGAAAGCCGGTGAACATGAAGGTTGTGAAAATTTATTCGAATCGATGGTAGTTCATGGTTGTTTTTGATTCGTGAGATGGTTTTTTGGGGGTTTTCTACAAATCGTCCTGTAGGAGCAACATGGCGTAACTCAATTTTTTCCCGTTTTGAGGTTTTTACGCTTCTACATTCAAATTTTCGTGCCCGATCCAATGGTAACATCAGTTTTATTATTACTTCAACATAATGCGGCCAAACCGACAATGAAGTATCCTCGCGTATCTAACATGGCGTAGGTATCGTTTTTTGTTTGTTTTTCTTTGTCTATCCCGTAAAATTGTAAATTTTGAGATACGCCACGTTGCTTCTACAACGACGAAATGGGATTCGTTATTCTCAATCAGGTTATGAGGTAGTTAGTGGTGGTCAGCAAATACAATAGAGGGCATTATCCCCTCTATCTCAGCTTTTCGCGCTCAGCTATCGGAACCATTTTCGGGTTTTTCGTTTTCGAACTGAATTTTTCTAGGCGATTCGAAAGGAGACACCTGATTTTGAAAACCTGTACGATTTCGCGTCAATCGACCGTTTATTACAGCGCCGATTTCGCATTCGCATGCCACATCACCATAATCGGGATTTCCAGTTCTTTGTGTATTCGGAGGTCAGAAGCTATCGGAAACCACTATTAATTAGTGACTGTCCCAGGTATTTACCGAATCCCCGATTCCGCTTTGGCGATATCGAGGATCTTCCGATATTGGATATATTCAACGTCGATATCGATACAGCAATTTATCGCAGCAAAATATCGATATCGGCAATATCGAATGATATTTGCGAAATTTGTATGATTACTCATAATTTTTTAATCGAGTGAATTCAATCCTAAGATTGATTCGGATAATTTTATTAATTTACATCACGTGGAGTAAAATTTGGTGGAAAAATACACTTTTGAGGTTAGCTCATTGAAAAAAACTTGTGTGTGAGCTAATTTTTGAGATCGATATTTTAAGCTACCAAAAACAGTCATTCAATGGATTTTTAGTACCTACCGAAACAGAAATAATCATTTGTACAGTATCATGGAGTACCATAACGGTTCTTGTTAATTTTTTTTTAAACTGCAATTCCTAAATGTGGTTTTTGGAATAATTAAAACACAAACATTTTCATTTAAAGATAAAATATATTGGAATACAGGTAGATTAGGCAATAATTTCAATTTGACTGAAAAATTACAATAAAAACTAACAATAATGTGGTTTATTTTTATTGTGATTTTTCAGTGTATTTTTCAAAGAAAATTTTTAATCGGAAATATAATGTAAGTACATGGTGCCTAATAAGATAGGATATCATAAGAATATCATAAACATATTGTGATTATCGGGATCAAAAACCGTATTTTTGTAAAAGTACTAAACTTATAAAAATACAATATCGATAGCCGATATTCACCATAATCTTTTGATATCACGATAATATCGCATTTCCGACTTCAATGTAATATCGGAAATATCGAAACAACAATATCGATAATATCGGAACATCCCTACGCAAAACTGGTTTTAAGGCTTTCCTGAAAAGCTGAGATTTTCATCATGTCTGCTCTTTACATTATTACTTTTCACAATTTCCTACGCCGTTAGATATGACCATTCTCTTTCCAACCAAGCAATTACTAAGAATTATTCGGCATCAACTGATTCAGTAGAGCGTCACCGATGCCGACAACTGAAGACCGTTGTTTCGGCCTTTCATTCGATTACGATCAATTCACAGTCTCCAGCGATCTTTGACTTCGGACTTCAGAACGTGATTGGGCGTTGACGAAAAACCTTTACAACTCACAAGAGCGGAACCATTTTCTTCTTCTTTAAAATAAAAAATAAAAAAACCACCACTCGCCTCTTGTCCGTCATCCAACTCCTCGATTGAATAGGAGGTGGTTCCGGGTGATTTCCTTTTTTTCATCGCGGAACGTCCAATGAGGTCCGGTCCCTACCATTGTCCGGACTTACCTGAATAGACCACCCCCCGTCGATCCAACGTACCCCCAATCCGCCATCTTGTCGGGAGCCAGCAAATGAAACCCGTTAGTTTTTTTTTTTTTTTTTTTACTATTTTACTTAGGGAGAGAAAACTGAATTTCGAACACCAAATGGGATAATTTCGGGTACTCATTCAAAGATGACGATAGGCAGTTTTAGCAGTTTTTCGTACATGCCATTCTAACAATTTCCCTGACGAGTTTAGTACAGCTTGAGTAAATTTGTCCACATATCCGTCCAAACTAGGCCTTCAAGTAAATGTTGCCCTTATTGACAACAAATTCGTTGATTTCCCCCGACAAGTAAGTTAAAATTGTTACTATTGAAGGGGATGATAGCAGTGATACTCCAATAGAATTTGGGGTAATTCAAGGCGGAATACATGCGTCGATTTTCTTTTTGGTCTTCATAAACAAACAGGGAAATTTGAACATATCAGGCACCGTATACTTGTTTGCGGATGACACTGCAATTCTATGCGAGGGTGATACGTGGGATGAAGTATTCTCAGCAGCAAATAGTGACATAAGTTTAACTTTCGAATGGATGTGTGTCAACACGTTAAGCCTAAATATTAAAAAGACCAAATATCTAGTATTTTCTAAGTCACCAACAAAGCACAACTTAGGTACGTACTTAATTAATATACATAGCTGTAGAGATTCTCTTTCGACCACCTCGCTGGGTTGCGAGTGTCCATCGATAGAACGAGTAAAATCAACAAAATACCTGGGGATCACAGTCGACGAGGACTTAAAATGGGAATGTCAAGTGTTTTCAATTGTTAGTAAACTTCGGAAATTTATTTACGTCTTTTGCCGCCTGCAAAGATGTCTTGACCAGAAATCCCTTCTACTTATATATAAAGCACTTGTGCAAAGTATTATTAGTTTTGGAATAATAACGTGGGGCGGTGCTTCATCCTCTGTGCTGAACCCTCTGATTACGGTTCAGAAGTCAATTTTGAAAGTAATTGCGAAAAAAACCGAGACGTTTCCCCACCAATGATCTCTTCAGCACTGTCCATGCTTTCACTATACAACAATTATATATAAAAGCATCTCTCTCCTTCTATCACAAACATCCCGATTTTTTCATGTACCTACCCTAGAAAGAACGCCTATTGCACTCGTCCCACTTCTCAAGCTGTAATCCCTGCTCCAAAAACTCGTTTATGGTGTACATCTAGACATTTGTATTTCAGCATGCCTTACATAATTCGATCACTCCCTGACGACATGAAATCACCCGCAAATTTATCCCGATCCTTGTTCAAACGAAAAATTTTTACTTGGTTGATTGTCAAAGGTTCTGATTACTGTAAGAGAATCGTATCTAGCATATACTCGTATCTGAACTGACCCTCTGTTTTCAATTAAGTCACTCTGCTCAAATAGTAGGTATCAAACTCATCTAGATATTTATTTTTAGATATTTTAGATATTAGAATCAATTCTAGCAACTCCCCTATAACCGCACAGGATTCTCCGATGGTTATGGGGTAATTTCCGGAAGGATAATCAAGAAGAAAATTTATTTGTATTGTATAATTGTATATACTTGAAGACTTTATTTATTTTATACTTGTAAACTTGAAGATCTCATATGCATGTATATTTGTATATTTGTGAATCTACAGAATAAAACTTAATATTCAATTCAATTCAGTACCGATCACATAAGCTAAGGATGTACTAGGGCAAATAAACGATTGGTAAATGCTGCTTATTCAACATTATATTTCTCAGATCTGAAAACGTGACGCGATATTCCATTTTTATGGCCACAGCATCTATTTACCATTTGAGGTACTCACAGACTCATTCACACACAGCTCTACTTGAAATATACGTGTACCTACCTGCTACTCATAAGCCGCTTCCAGTAAAAAGTGGTTTTTCCTACAAAACTGTTTATGATGCCCTTCTATCAAATTTAGAAGGAGATTACGCAAGTTTTCCCAGCCACAGTGTCCTAATTGGGGCTCTTGGTGTGTAAATTTGCGTTAGATAAGGAAGGCTAAATCCCGCTCCTTTCTTCGGACTATACTTTAATTGTTTGACGCTACCAAAGTCGGTTTCAAACCGGCTAACGTGTTAATAAACCCGTTCCGCCGTCCCACCGGCCGATCTCTTCATACTAAGATTAGCCTCTCTTGTATATCTCCTATCTCATTTCCTTTGAGTAAATTGATGTTGTTCTGTGTTTCAGGTGAGATGGGAGAGCTACGCTAATATTTACAATCCTGAACGGACCCCCCAACAAGCGTAAATAGTGCAACTTGCCTTATCTAATGTAATTTACGAGACTCCTCGCTTGCATACACGCCTTATGTGCGCTGTTTTAATATCCCAAACGCTTTGTCCACCGTCCGTATCAGATGACAATAATTAAAGGATCAGGCGGCGTTAATACAGCTGGGCTATTTAGATTTTTCATGCGACATAGGCATTCAATATTTTATGCGGCAAGGCCCTATGGGAACCGTGCCTTCTGCCTACTATTACGTAGTTTTTCTCAAAAATCTTTTCCAATTTAAGACAATAATATTGTCTAGAGTTGTCTTGCTTCTTAGGTACGTCAATCCAGTGAGTGATATGGGCTACTGGATAGGGATGCAAATAATCAGATAATAATTAATCAGATAATCGATTATTTGACCCCGATTAATCGATTAATTTTAATCGGTGTTTAGCAGCCGATTATTTTTATTAATTGATTATTATTTCTGATTAATCGATATTAATACTGATTGATCGGTTTTCGAATACATCAGGATTTGATGCATTCTAATATGTTTAAAAAATGCTTTCAAAACCCAGATGTATTCGAAAACCGATTCATCGATTAATACGATTTAAGACAAACCGTCGTTGTTATTGTTACTAGCTTCATGGATGAAGGAAAGAGGTACCTATCCTTTAGCCATGGAGATAGAGGTATCCTTCTTCCATGAATTTAGGTGGAGGAGGAATTTTCGGAAGCAATTTCAATAGCCACTTATTGATGGTACTTACCACCATCCTCCTATTTGTGAATAAAGTTCCCGTTGTCTTCTCATTCATCAGTAATCCTTGAGTTGAAGAGCAAAATTGAAGTCATAGTACACGCTTGTCGTAAACACTTCACAGTTCAATTAAATTTTGGCAAAGGAGCAGATATCACTCATTTTTGCAAGAAATTTCAATGACATGTTTCAATTAAATGATTCTGATTAGACCATAACATAATTGCTGGTTGCCACTTATTTGATGATACAAACCACCATCCTCTGTGAATATAGTTCCCGTTGTCTTCTCATTCGTCAGGAATCCTTGAGTTGAAGATCAAAATTGAAGTCATAGTTCACGCTTGTTGTTAACAGTTACTCTTCACAGTTCACTTAAAAACTATTCTATGCAATTTTATTCGTTTTGGCATTCCTTTATCTTCATTAGCCTTGTAATTTAACAATAGGTCGTCACCTATAGCAAAGAAAACCACCGGAAAGTTATATTTAAAATCGAATATTTGCTTTCGATTAATCGAATTATTTGATTAATCGATTATTCAATACCGATTAATTGGTCACATCGATTATTAGCTTACGATAAATCATTTGATGTTATAATCGATTATTTGGTTCCGATGTTGCATCCCTACTGCGGGGGTAATTGTAAATCACGTTTTTGCCTAGTTGACTGGCCTGATACTCAACTTATTATTTGGGTTCGTAAGTAGAACCTCTGGAGAGATCTAAAGCCTCATAAAGTGGACAAACTATCGTACTCTATGTACCTATGCTTCAATCTGAAAAATTTAAGATTGATTAATTGAGTTATCAGTTAAACTACTTGGTTAAATGCCTTGTAGGAACGAGATTTTGTAAATATACAAATATCGTCGTTTTAACTGCACCATGACGTAACTCACAAATGGGTATTTTGGTCTATTTATTCCAGTGGAATATTTGTCTCAAGTTTAAAATCGTGAGGAAATCACCGTCATTGGTCTAATGATGACTTTACCTGATAATAAACAAGGGTATTCGAAAAATCGTCTATTTCCACTGAAAAATGAGTACACTCTTGTACCGAGTTCGGTGATTGAACCGTCGTCAGTAACTATGATGAAGGTGCATTACAAAGAGATGAACTTGTAAAAGGATCCCCAAAGTGAAAGGTCCAATAGGATTGATTGATTCAAGTGGAAGGAGAACCAGATTGTAACTGGCATTGGCGTGAAAAGGAGGGGCTAAGAGTGAAAATTCTAATAGGATTCGTTGCCATCAAGTAAATGAAACAGCTTCTGATTAGCTGTGTGAAGTGAATCAACGTTATGTTCGTGAAGAGGCTAACCACTGCAAAAGAACCCAGTTTAGCAGTTAGTAGTTCATTATAGGTATATATCCTTAATATACGTATCCTTAATTCCGCCAACTAAATTCTAAGAAATTTGAACAGTGTTTTGTGGCCGACAATTAATTTTGTTTCCAGTCTATTCAACTTTTTTGTCAATTTATAAGTTGGAGCTCCAAAATACTCTTATTGTCGTACCACTGGTCTCATTGGGGCTCCTACCTTATGAATCTTCGGCAAACAAGACAATTTCCATGAAGGTTTATACATAGGTACTTTTCAAGATATTTTCAAAAAATATTTAGAAAATTTCTGGTCGGATCTGATGGAAGTAACATACAATTACCATCATCCCGAAAATTCATCAGTTTTGGCCACATACCTTCTCAGATTTTGACATAATGACTGTAGTAGTGCTTTATCTGCATTCCACTAAATGTTGGCGTTACTGTTTTGTAGAGCATCATAATGATTACATACTACACTATACCTAGTAGATTATTAGGGAAAGACCACTGAATTATTACTCTGGTTTCAAGTTTTCGTTTGTTGAACATTCCGAGAGCTCCGGAGTGATGAGGGAGAGACTCAATCACCAAACAGCTCCCCGCCCTCAGTTTCCCTCAAACTGTTCGATAACTCCAACAATTTAATAGTAGGCGGAAGGAGATGGGAACGGTGGGATCGCGCCGGCATATTGAATAAAGTTGGTTTTGGATGTCCGGCTGGCAAAGTTTACTCTGTTGTTGTTTTGAGAGGTTTGGGGCTAGAAGTAAAGTGGGAGGTAGGTACTTGGTGGAACAGAAATTGATGGAAAGTTTAACTGGAGAACCGCCGAAAACACCGTTTCCTCCCGGACTCGGCGAGGATTTAGTGAAGCCTATTTAGTTAGTGTTGGGGTTAAGTTTTAAGTGGAAAGGGCTGAGCGAAAGGACACGTATAGTGTTTGGACGAGGGTGAAGGAAAACGAAGGTGATGTGCCGAAAGGTTTAACCAGGCAAGTGAGGTGGGGTTTGGAGGCAAGGGCGTTGAATTATGCAGCATACAAGGTCCAGCACTTGAGAGCCCTGTGGCTGGACATATGCAGCAACCCCAGGTTTCACCCTCGTTTGCAGGGGTTGAAGGTCTAATAGCCAATACCCACTAACTTCCTCCCCCACCACAGGCTTTATCAGGTCGTCTTCATGCTATAGCACTAACGCCTTCCCTCCATTCGCTCACGTGAAGAGGGGGGCTTTAACGCTGGAGCCTCTCACCAAACATTCATAGTGAGCGCCCTGAATATTCTTGAGGAGCCAGAATACTACGGTTAGAGTGTCCCAATTTCCACCAATGCGTTCCTGGTGTCAACCTTTTTTATCTACCCAGATGTTCTTCATGCTCTAATCTGTAACGGAATGAGATATTTCACTCATACAATGTGATTCCTGTATTCATGTAATGAAATTGCTATCATCATCCGTTTCAAAATCAATGATGAAGCTTTGAGGAAACTACAAAACCAGGAGTGGTCGCGTTTTGACAAACCCCAATCTCACAATTCAGACTGATCCAAAACTCAATTTTTTCTCCCGATTTAGGAATGAAGTTTGAACGGACATCATTCAGGTTACTCTCTACTGAAAAGTGCGGAAACGACCGCCTGATGTTGTGATGTGTAGATACGCAGAGAGGGTGTTATTGAATTACTGATAAGAGCCGCTTTCCGGAGCCGGTCGCTCCCCTCTTATTCCGTACGCGGATTGATTTGCGCTTTTCCCCGATCCGAATCGTTCAGACTTTAAAACGAAAGGATTCGATTTTCATTCGTTTTATACCGAACTAAACACGTCCTTCTCGAATGTTTTATTCATCTTGTAAATTTTCGCTTGTTTTACGGTAATCGTTTCCCCCTTTCAATCCACAGCTCCCCCTGACCGGTTGATGCGTTCGGCTATTGAAGCTTTTTGTATCGACACGGGTTGTTTCAGTTCACATCGTGTTTACCTTGAGTCGCACTAATTAGTTCGAACGAGAGGAATAATTATTTGCGACCTTCCATACGAGAGTGTCCATGCATCGTGCTCCACCCCTTACGAGGGTGCTGAATGAATAATGGCATAAAATTCGTCAGAATTAGACACGAAAACGTAAGCCATGTTTGTCTGTACGTTCGAAAGGCATCCTGAAGGGCGCATTCTCCAAAGAATGACGGTATATGGAAGCGCTGATTTTTGGGGGATTACCTGACTGAAGAAGTGTGCAATAGCGCGAAATAGAAAGTGCTAAAAGCAAAATTCAGGATTCAATCACTTACCTACGATACGTTACTACAACGCAAAAATTTTCCGTTTTTCATAATACTTTCAAAGTGGCACTATCAAAACATGAATTATCCACGGGAAACTTTTATTAGTTTTAGTCACGGCTTTTCACCTCGAACTGTCAACGAATTTCCTTAAACCAAATATTTGCGCTTTTGCAATAAACATCTTGCTGGAAATTCGCGTAATTTCGCAACTACACTTTTTTTACGGACAGCTCTTCTTTGTAAGCCTTGGGTTCTAGATATTCCTTCAACATATCATGGCAGTTACAGTTTCGTTATTGGGCATTGGGTATTGCGTTATCCCTATCACTTTGCTACTTGTTTTTAGAAAGCAATGAGAGGTATTCAACTTTTTCTTCAGTTATTCCCAGTCAAATTTCGATAGCCATAACATCCCTGGGAGCGTAGACCCTTAGGAAGTAGGACCGGCCGAAAAGAATAATTTTCAAAAAAAAAAAAAAAACGGTCTGAGGTGATTAATCCTTTCCACAGAGGAATCACGACAATATAAATCCACTCACGCCTTTAGTGATTCGGAACAGGACACCAGCGCCCCATCTTCCTCGGGCCTGTGAAGGATTATTTATACCTTCCATCCCACCTTTGAGCTTTTAGGCCATCGCGCTGGAAGGTTAGGACCTCGTGACCCGCCATTATTCATCTAATATCCCTGTTTCATTAGTTGGGATATTTACCGCTGTACCCAAAAAAATATTAGTCACTGGGCGTGCGGGAAAACGCGATATTCCCTCGCCCCGCAGGGACCAATGAATACTAAACATACATTCGATTATCATGTAGCGGCAAACCTCTCTTTTTCGTACGCACGAGTATAATATTATGGTATTCTACCAAATATGAATAAGGCACAAGAAAGTTGATAAATCAGTCTGAGAGGTGAAATTCATCCCTATGTATTTTGGTGATAGATTAGTATTAGGTATATTCTCGTTAAAAAAAGCGCACACATTCAGAAAACGTGAATTTTATTCATGGGGTCTATCAGTGTAGCTTCATTGACTCGAGCAAATTAATTCATAAGGAAACAGCGGGGAGGCTCAGACAGATGTTATTCTAAAGAAAGTTGTATGCTTACTCTTGGAGAAAGACATCAGATGTCTTTCTCATCACTAACCGTTTTGAATTAGCGGTGGGTATACAATTCTTTAATGAGTTCTCTTCATTTTGATCAAATACACTGTACTATTAAATATAGTATAGTGTCAACGAGTTAGGCAGACAATAAATTTTATTTTATTTTTATTTTATTTTTATTTTTTATTTTATTTTTATTTTATTGTCTGCCTAACTCGTCGACACTGGGGTAAATGTTTACATGTTTGCATGGTTAAACCTGCAGATTCGACCTCTCAAAGGACCCTGAGTGCTTGTTTGACTCCGCATCTGAAGACCCTCATAGCTCTGTTGAATTGGATCTAAAATGAACGTCATATCAACACAAATAATATGCAATAAACAGTACGATAAACATAAGAATTTTGGGCAAATCAAAAGGAATGGAAAGTATCGTCAGCTTCTTCTTGAAATGTGCATTGACTCGTATGTCACTATCGAGTTGAACATATGAACCGAATCGGGATGATGGGAGAGTTGAAGTTCTTATTCAAATGACGTGTAGAGACCAAAAGTCGAGGCAATAAGTCCGGGTTATGCACGTGTTTAATCTGTAAGCCTGTATTTCCGTTTATTCCTAAATGGCAGGAGGTGTGAAGCACGCTGACTGACGATCCCGTATAACACACATCGTTTCCCAGTCTGAATCACGACAGGTTGTTATGATTACAAATCCGTGCAATCAAATTTTTGGAGCCTGTTATTTGCCCATCCTCACGAGTGAATCCCTTGAGGGCGAGAAAGGCCAAACACGAGGAGCCGGTCGGGATAAGTCACTAATCAGAATGACGGATCGGCGTGAAGTGGTCGCTTCTCGGGTGAGTGAAAAAGCCTTCAGTTAGACACTGGAACCTGCTGAGTTTATCAATTTTCATATTCCGTATCCAAATAGTTGGAGGAAGCTGAAAAAAGAATCCTCTGTTGGATTCTCCAATCGACATCGTACAGATGTATTTTGATGTTTACTTTGGGTATTATCCAATATCGATTATACAAAGGTTCCTATTGGTACTTGAGAGAGTTGAAGTTCTCATCGGTTGTACGGTCATATGACGTTTTTTGAATAATTGCATTCATTTAAAAAATATACATTATTACAAAAATAAATTAAACTAAAGTACCTACTACGTCATTTAATAACTTGCCCATAGATATAAGGAAAATCAATAAATTTCATCGTAAGTAGATAACTCTTCTCAGATCAAACTTTAAAGTTGAAAGAAAGGAGTAAAGTTACTCCTTTCTTTCAACTTTAAAGTTTGATCTGAGAAGAGTTATCTACTTACGATGAAATTTATTGATTATCCTTATATCTATGGGCAAGTTATTAAATGACGTAGTAGGTACTTTCTCCGCTATCTTGGCTGTTTTGGTAAGATAGAATGGGATCTGGAGCGCATAACGCTCTTGTGATCTCGTTATCGTGTCTGCGATACAGTACAAGCAGCCATTTGATATTTAATATTTAATACTTCTGTGACCGAAAGGCGATCAACCAACCCATTTGGGGTGGGAACTTTTGAACTGTAGGGAATCTTGAAGGGCTGTAATGCATAGCTTCTGTGAAACATCGGTGGAGCTATAGCGATAAATTACAAGAGGGTACAAGGAGAGGGAGCAGGCTTCACCTTGAGAGATGACCGGTCATCAAGGGACCAATTAAAACGTGTTGATGTGTTAATGTTCTCCAAAATCATGAGAGGTGTTTCGTGAAACGGCCATGGGAGGAGTGTCCATCAACCCTCGCGTTTGCGGTCTCACGGGAACTACTCCCGGGATATCGAGAGGGTTAAATTGTGAATATTTTCCAGGCTGTTTCGTGATTTATCCAGACCGCTACTCCATTCCTTAGACAAATGCCACAAAGTGAGGGTCGTCTCGCGCGAATGGTCAATTCCGTTTGCGATCGTTGTGTTTGTAAAACCAAAGATAAGTGGATTTTACCGCCATGAAGCTTGTTGTGGACTATCTGCGGTGACGGTAATTATAGTTGTCAATGTTCGGTTTTCAATATGAAGGCGCTACTAAGGCGGCACACGAAGTTTCTATCATGTTTTCCGTTCACCATCATGTCCTGAGAATCTTTCATCTTCCGAACACTCAGCTCACCCACCTTCATCCCAACTGTCCGTTTCTCCTGTCTTGAATAGAAGGTCAGACTGAATGGATGACATTTAGGACTCGCGGCGAAATCCTGTACGAGTGATGGCACTGACGATTTGTTTGTAGAGTAGAAAGAAAAAAAAACTGGCCTCCCGCTTCGCCACATAGCGGTATGGTACCCGGCCCGCATGCGTTTTTTAAACGCCGGTATAAGTATTTACCGGTACTAGATTACTGTCAGCCCCGCAGGTGTGCAGTGTCCTTTGCCATCAGCACCTGCTCGACATGGGCATCCACCCACCCGCGTGACTGCTGTCGTAATCGCTCCCAACGGGGCAATTAGTGAAGGGTTATCAGTGCGCGAGTTCAGCCGTCGATCAGACGTTTAAAAACCCCTGTTTTTAACGAACGACCGTTTCCATCCCCTTTCGGAACCCGACAGGACTTGATTTAGCGGCGATATTTTTCGCTCACTGATATAAGTGTGTCACTGGAAATAGGAATGGATATCGTAGCTGTGCCGTTTTTGTTCCGTTATTCGATGTGTCACCACTTTCGATTTCACCAATGAAATCGATGATGAATCAGTCAACATCGAATAGTGAATGTTTGGAGAAAATTGGAAGAGCAGAGGGCCTATCGGAATATTTCCACTACCATCGATATTATTAACAATCGAACATTTCAGTAGAACTTCCCTCCTCCCAATTGTATGGTAACCAGCTGATTTATAGGCAGTCATAGTTTGTCATTGATCAGACGAGTTTCACATTGATTTTAGTTAGTATTTTATTTACTTTGCTGCAGCTCGCCCAGTTTTTTCCGCGATGCCGCCTATGAGCCACTGGTGGGCATGTTTTGAGAATCGAACGATTTCGCTTATAACTATAGTGCAAATGTTGCTGCGGAGTTTCGGTGCACAACCAGTTGCCAAATAGAAGATGTATGCTAAAGAGAGAATTATTTGGACTTGATATAAAAATCTTTATTTAAGGTAGATATCGATTGCGTGCTTAACACACAGGATATGATTAAGTACGCAGTTAGGCATATAATGTAGGTCTAAGGTCGGTAATATCGATGTAGAAGAACATGGACATGGATATTATGTTATAACACATTAGGTATGTTATATTACGAATTCCATCAATGAAAGGTGAATGAGTATTTTATAGTGCAATCATTGTAATGATAGCTTTCAGACGAACGAATTTCTTATAAAGTGTACCGTTGAGGGCCATCGTAAACAATCAATTAGCTCGCTTTTCCGCCTAACGCACCCCAACCATTAAGATGACTCTCAAATGTCTTCCGAGTGTTTCGAGGAAACCGAACAGCCGCCCCAAGAGAAATCGACAGGCCGGTAGCTAGAACCTGATAGTTTTCTCACGTACGTATGTAGTGTATTTCTCAATCTTTACGGACGCGTGGGCGACGAGTTGCTAACAGGTTTTTATCGCGGAACATCTGCCGAAGATCATTATTCGCTCCTGTCCACTACTTGGTTTGAACTATTCACCTCCAGTCAAATGAAGCTGTTGGTCAGCAGCCACGAATGAAAAGTCATATCGGCCTCTGACCTCACACCTTCTCTGACCCTTTCCCCGCAAACCTGTTATTAACCACAACCTGAAACTCGCTAGTCCTTTCCATCTAACCACGTTGTACGAGGATTTCGCGTGGTTTATCGGCTCCATTGCTACCGTTTTTCCAATAACTCGATTTTTATTCACTTTTGATTGCAATCATCTTCAATTCTAACGGTGCCCAGGCAATAGTCATGAACGTCGATATTATTAATTGTAGTACGAGTCTAAAATTTTCATCTCATACTGGTAATCTATGTTAAATATTGCCGTTATGACTCGTGAAGGCGTTATTATGACCGATCACAATCACAGGGCAGAATTATTGGCCCTGAGACAAGGCGAACCTGATGCTGAATCAGTAACGATACATTATTGTCAGGGGTTTTTAATTTGAGATGCACCGATGGATCGGGTAGTTGTTGGCAATACCGCTTAACTCAAATTAAAGTCTCATAGACGTCCCTATTCTGGCCCCTAGCTATTGCAACTTGTAACTATCGTAATAACTCCATGACGAATAAGACAATTCGTCTCTTGAAGTTATCATTACTCAGTTAGTCGAAAAGTCATATACCTCAAAATGAATTTCCTCTCCATCGGTTGTTCGTTCCTATCCTGGAGGTTGGATTGATGAGAATGTGAGAAAGTTCCTGGAGTCACCTCTTGAGCAATATAAAGACCATAAGGTGAGGTCGGTAGTAAAGCTCGAGGCAAACAGTCGTTTTACCATCGTGAAAGTGATAAGGGCGTAAAGGAGTATGGCAGAGCTCCTAGCAGAGTTTTCTGAAGCCCGTTCGATGTAATTTCTTCAACCGCAAGTGTCTGATATCGGCTCAGCGGGGAACCTGACCTTTTTCCAGAGGTCCATTTGTCCATTAGGAAAGGGAAAAGCCCCGTCGCCGGTTCATTAGGCCAAACTGCAGGAATGTTTCATCTAGCGCTATCCAAAACTACCTTTGTTGACCATTTCCGTCGACTGCAAGGTATTAAAAGAATGTGATTTGTTTACCAATTTATTCATAGCAGCTTCACACTGATCAAACGAATGTGATGTCATTGGTTGTCCCAATATAGAACAGATCCTTGCACATGAGTTGTAAGTTTCCTCGTTCTAAGTTTTGACATGGATAATATCTAAGTTAAGACATATTATGTCTTAAGGCTATGGTTCATTCCAAAATTTGCGTGAGACAAATTTACGTGAGACAAATTTACGTGATACTTACTCCTGAGTGGCTGCTAAAGCTATTGTCTATGCGATTCACTCTATGAAGCTGTAATTTGGTATGTAGTCTCCTTAAGCAGAACAGGCCCAGGATCAGCTGAGGGGCTCCTAGAGCTAACGGACATACCTATGATGATATCTATGATGAGCTAACGGACATATCTATGATGACATCAGAGGTACTTTCGTTAGCAGACAAGCTTGTGACGATTAAAAAAAAAATCATTTTGATGCGTTCTAAAGATAGTCCACTTACTAAACGATATTACCAGACAATTTACCTAAAACCGTTGAGTTGATTCATGATTGTACATCATTATTCCAAAGACTTTCTACTACTGGGCCGGGATTGGAACATGTACAACGTGAGTGATGAAATACATCAATCCTGTCTAATGATAGGACGACTTTTTTTAATGTGTAGGTGTTGATAATGCATAACATTTATCAACCATTTCAAAATATATTTTTCGGCGCCCCGTGTGAACCAAAGTTATTTACGAGCGCATTAGGAATGCGGGATTTTCAATTAAACAGTGGTAAGGAAATGCTCATTTAATGTCCAAACAATGACCGCCGGAGGTATCGGAAGGAAGAGCGCATGATGTTTTCCCACACGGTCAGCTATGAGGCGTCTAATTGTCAGTGAGGTGAAGACCGTGTATCTTTTTGCTGGTCTTAATTCAACTTTAATCTCGGTGGTTGGGACCATTACCGACCTTTACTAATTAACACGGTCGAGTATTAGTGAGAAACGCGTTAGGAAGTGGCGGAATTTCTTTCCCGCACCAACCAACCGTCCGGTTCTGTTTTGACATGTCTTTACTCTGGCACATAACTCGAAAAACGTTACACAAAAGCGTCACACGAAATCGTCACGAAAATATTTCTGATGATTTTCGCTCACAACCGATTCGTTGCTACGGAACTTTATCTTCGCCAGTTATCATCGTACAAAAATCGTTCACCAATCGTTGGATAGCTCTCGATTTACCTAACCATATTACGTTAACCACTGCGGAGTGCGTGGCCGACAAGCTGCGGCATGAGCGTGATTGTTTAAATAATTGTTTACACACAGGTGATCATTCTCAATAATTTATATTGTCTATACCAGGCCTTCCCAAACTGTGGTCCGCGGACCCCCTAGGGGTCTGCCAACCCTAAGTGGGGGGTCCGCAGCAAATGTAAATTTTGAAGCAAATTATACCTACAGCATAATCTCGGTAGTCCTGCGCTGTTGGACTTCCGAGAATTGTTTTCATTGGTTCTATTGACTGGAAGAGTTCAAAGAAACAAAGAATTCTGAATAACAGCTGTACAAACAATCAACCTACTTGTGCGAATCCGGGTTTTCTATCTATGCTGCTACCAAATCCAAATACCGAAGCTGCCTTGATGCTGAACCTGACATCCGCCTCCAGCTATGCAAAATTGAACCCGACTTTTCAAAATTGTGCCAGCTGAAACAACCACACTCTTCCCATTAGTTCATCTGACTCAACGTTACCATTTTGCTCAATTCAATTTTTTGTTTCTTACTTTGCACATTTTGTAAATAAAAAGTACGTAAATAAAGTTGAGTAGGTACGTTTTACCTAATGCTTATTTTCATGATGTTATCCCTTTCTCCACCAACTAATATTTGGAACAGTTGGCTAATTCATGAAATTGATTTTTTCCCCCTATCCATATTCAGGTAAGTACCTGATCTAACACCAACTTGAATGACAGGGGTCCGCACTTGAAATTTTTCCGTGAAAGGGGTCCACTATTTAAGAAGTTTGGGAAGCACTGGTCTATAAGAATGCAAGCTTCATAATTTATGATGAACCCTACAATTAAGTATAACAACTACGCTACTGGGGTAGGTGATGTAGCATTGTTCGAATGTTCTTGAATCACTTCTTTAAAGACATAAAATGTCCCAATGTGTTGCAGACTCGTATGCAAGCATTTAATTCTCGACTGTATCAACAACAGGATGGAGTTGACATTCTTTTGACATTTTCATGTCTTTGCTTTGGCACATAAACTGAAACGGGAAAGATTTGTTTCCTTGATTCACCCTTTCCCTCAGATTACGTCAGAACACAAGCGACAGGCGGGCCACTACGTCAGACGCACCTATGACGCACGAGCGTATGACGTCAGACGGCTGGCAGGAGGACAACTAGTACGTCAAAGACTATGCCGTAAGAGCCTATGACGTCAGAGTGCTGGCCGGAGGCCAACTAGTACGTCAGAGCCTATGACGCACGAGCGTATGACGTCAGCGGGCTGACAGGAGGCCAACTAGTACGTCAGAGCCTATGACGCACGAGCGTATGACGTCAGAGGGCTGGCTGGCTAGGTGATCGGGTTTTTTTCTTCAAATGCACGAGCGCATGAATCGTTCATTCTGAACAACCATTAAGATCGACGTTGAGTTTCAAGAGTGACTCCGTCGGTGCCAATCGTCATTAAATACGGAATGTGCAAGGAATATAGTGAACTATTCATTTCTTGGTACCTTTTGTAATGATCATCAACAGGTGCCTCATTGAGGATCCCTCGTCGATAGGATCAAAACAAGTACATCCACTCCCCAGATTAGTTGTAATTCTTCCGCAACGGAGGAGCCGTTAATTTGATAAAATGAAGAATTAAGAGAGCAGACTCTGTAATGGGCGGCTGTTAATCTTGTACAGCTAATTTGTTTGGCTATATTTGCCGGCGATAAGATAAATCTTCCTCGCAAAAAGGATCGCGCCATCCGGTGGTCTGTTGATCCCCCGCCGCCTACATTTAAAAATGACGTATTTCCTAGTCTCTCCGTTTTTTTTCTTTTTCTAGAGGCACATCGGCAATTATAAAACGTATAAAACCGTCGGACCAGAAACGGGACGGTCTATTTTCCTAGGTTTTATTATTATTATTATTATTCGAGGTGAATATACCTTTTACGAGGCCGGCCTAAAGAAAGGTGGACTTCTGAATTGCACCTTTTCCATTACAGGGATTTCGTACTATTCTACTGTTTTTTATAGTTTAGTAAATTTATGATCAAAAGACAGAGGGCGGCTATGTGATTTATTGATTTAGAATATCGCTTCTCTGATGGAGTGAGGCCTGGCCCATTCTAAAATCACAGTTGGACTACGCTTTTTTGCTGCCATCACTGGTGAGTTACTTCACCACCTAAATCTCATAGCAATAATCCCCAACTACCCAACTGCTTATACATATTGAATAGTCAATAATTACTCATCTGGCTATTGTACTTATTTCGTGTATGTCATATAGGGAACCAGGATTGCTTTTTATGATAGTCTCCGAGTTGGCTATTTACTAACTTCTATCACTAGGTACGAGTATATTATAGTAATAAAAGAGATTTCGAGCTATGGCGTTTTGAGAGTGCTTATCCCCGTTTTCCAATCCTTCCTATTGACTAGAAGTTTTGAAAATTTCCAAGGTTGATCCATAACCAAATCTAAGAGTGCATAGGAATTTCATGGTGTTCAGGTTATATTAAAATAGCAGTGTATCGTGATTTTGGTTTATTGATTTCTAACATTGAACATGTTCTTAGAGAAGCTAGTTTTTTACAAACTAGTTTTCGACGTTCGAATTTTTGGCAAAAAACGAGCGTCCGTCCGATACGCTAATCTATTTCTAATTTAGAATGATTTCCTTTTACAAGCAAACCGTTGCTACGGTAATTTATCTTAGCCATTTTTGATCGTACAAAAATCGTTCACTCCTCGTTGGAAAGCTCCCGATTTAAGAAAAATTTTCTTGTTCACTATAACTCTGTGACTGTATGAATAGCAGAGCTATAAGCATAACAGTTTTCATATTTTGTTCACAAACTATTAAGCTGTAATTTGAAGCTTGAAGCTTGTAATTCCCGGTAGAGAGTTGAAATTTGACATGAAGCCTCCTTAGGACTTTCACTATAAGCAGCGTAGGGCCGGGATCAGCTGAGTGGCTCTTACAGCGAATTTCCATGCTATTCACACTATGAATGTGTAATTTGGCATGCAGCCTCATTAGGAATTTAACATGACGCCTACAACTTCATTATTGCGAAATTTGGTAGTAAGCTCAGTAAGTAAGTTCACCTTATATAGGTGAAAATGAAAAAAAAAATGCATTCGAATTTTTCAAACACACATTTACATATTATTTTACATACCTATTAATAATTATTGTGGAGTATTGTTTTGTTACTGACGATGGTTTAATCGCCGAAATCGGTCTAACAGTGTACTCATATTCCAGTGGAAATAGACGATGTTTTCCAATACTCTAGTTTTTCTTAACATATTAATAACTATGATCTATGAATATGAAAATTGGACTCGACTGATGTATAGGCTAATGTGAAAATATCATTGCGGCATTAATAAAATTCATCGTTGGTCAGTAGAACCTCTATTTCGTTACCCTGTCTGTTCAAACGTCTTTCCCATTGTGTGCTTTCTCAGGATTTCTGCAACAACAAAGTACATCCAAGGGATAACACTATTTTCTCGTATTTCCCGTGGATGGAGAGAAAATGTAGCAACTGTCAGGTTCCGCCCGTCTACTTCTATAGGCGGAATCTCAGATTGCTTCGAAAAAAATTTGTTACCCTCCACAGCCTCCTCCCCTTGAGCCCTTCTCCGGTATGTTTTGGGGAAACAATAACGTGGAATTTTATCCGTCCTGACCTGAACCTCCTCACTGAAGGAAAGAGGTTTCTCAGATAAAAGTGGCCAGTGGAGGCGTGTTTTTTTACGTCCAAGTCTATCTCTCTCGTGTCGGGATTATTCTACAGACAGGTAGAAGGAAAAAAGAAGAAATGGTTTTGTTCTAGTTTCATCCCTCGTGGACCACGACCTGTTCTTTTTTGCTCAGCAGGTGGTTCAGACGGTCCAAGATAACGGGCCTTCAGGGGTTGGTTTGGTCGAAAATTTTCAAGGTCAATCCTTCAAAATCGTCGAGGGATGGAAACTAACGGCCCTACCTATGGACGGTGCCCACCTGGGTCTGGGGCGGCCACACTTCCCACGCTCATCTCTCGTTCCAGGATAAATTTTCGTCTGGGAGATGGATTTTTTCTCTCCAGGTTTCCACTCCAATATAACAGTCCTACATGTGCCATCTTCTGCAGATTAGGGTCAGAAACATAATCTGACGTCCACAGTCTCACATTACCCACTTTTTTCACAAGTTTCTAACTTTGTACTTATTCTGTGTGTCTGGTTGTGATTGTAGTGGTTTCTTCAAGATATACCGTCATAACTTCAAGATATGCCGTCATAACTTGAAGTGAGCAATCATAAAATTACGTTGATTTCGGTGCAGAACTTTGGTCGTACCAACTGTTCTGTGACGGAGCTAACGTAGATCTTCGAACGTAGCCCTTCGATCGCCCATCTATGGGATTGACAACGGAATGAGGTATCGCAATTCTGACTTCACCATCGTGTTTGGCGTTCAAAAATCTATAAACTGAGGTGTTACTCGGCAAAAAAAAAGAGATAGAATGTGTTATAAAACCAGCAACATGGAGACATTTTACGTAAAACCATTTATTTCGTCGACAATTCGCTCTTATAGCCATGCTGAATGACTATGAATTATTAATAACTACATACAATTGTACACACAATCGAAGTGGGCCAAACGGGGCTAATTGAGTTCCTTCAAGTCAAGCTAAGTGCAAATCTCAAAATACCAAAACCTTTGTAATTTACCAATACATTCGTATTGTATAACGATATTAGGTAATTAGGCCGAATTTGTATTCAAGCAGCCTAATAACGTTCAATTTAAACGTCATTTATTCAACATTTTAGGGGGAGTCTGCGCAACCAGGCCCCCTCTCAGCTAGCCCCCCTCCCACAATGAACTTTCTAGATCCGCTACTGAGTACACAGAAAGTAGTACAAAATCAAAACATTGAGCAGACTGGTTAGTATTCCTATCAATTCGAAATATTATCTTTTTACGGCCTATTGGATACTTGCGCCCGATACCTACTTAATCACGTTATTCTTGGTGAATGCCCACTACTTTGAATTACTAAAACCGCTTAGAAAACGTCAAGTGCAATCAAACATTGCAAAGATCCATTTTAACGAACAAATCGCCATCAGCGAGCGCATCGCTTCTACCTTCGAAATGGGTAAGAGCGTTGAGCACTTGATGCCAGCTCTCCACGCTAATAGATAAATCGTACCGACAAAGGGGTCGAGAAGTGGACACAGAAGATGACTAACAGGATGGAATGAAATGGTGGGAAAAGAAAGACAAGATGATTAACGCCCGATGAAATACAACCTAATCCCAACTGATAGCATTAAGACGGGTTCAAAACTCTGAAAGACTTGCTAAGATTGTTCCCGGCTTGTACGGTCTTCATCCAAGATGAGATAACAAGCCCCTAGGGATCTTCTGTTCATTGGATGGATTGAGTTTTTAAAGAGGTACTCGCCCTTCTCACGGAATACAGTTGAAACTTCGCTAACTGACCCTCTGGATGTTCATATTACTCTGGAAGCAACCGACAAAATGTCATAGTATAGACCGTGTTATTGCATACACTCGGAATCAGTGGTCATCGTGTAGTTGTCGCTATCGGAAGGGTACTTACAATAATTGTACAGATATTCGCCCAGTCCTCAAGCAATATTGAATTATTCAATATTGCTTGAGGATTGGGCGAATTTCTGTATATTTTTTCTGATGCACAACAAGTACTCGATACTATTATTCATATCGAATAACAACATTCTAAACCAAAAATACTCGGAACCTATCCAGAGAAAATACGTGTTACATAACTCATATAGTTTGTCAGTTCTGAAAAAACTTGTAGTTCTTTAAGATCTGAAAGGGTTTATTGGCGTCATTCGAGACATTTTCCCCGCGTTTATCTTTATCATTAGCGATTAATTTGCTACCGTGTAATTTATGTTCGATTTTTCAGAATGAGTCTGATAAGTTACGATCTGCCGTATTTTATCGGTTGGTTAGGTTAGGTTTGAGGGTCTAAGAAACGAGGACCAGTTGAGTAATGTATCGAACTCCAATCTCGAAAAAAACTCGTCGCCGTCCCACGCTATTTACTATAGGGGTACCCACTGGCATAACTTATCGGTAAATTATGCACATTTTAACAAATGCCAGGTTGAAGTTAGTATCCATCAAACAATGCATGGGAATCTATGGGATCGTCGATACCCCTTTTATGGGCACATAACGGCCGATGGGTTTTGAGGTCAACAAAGTGCGCGACAGCCAAATTTTCGTGACCACGCCGAGATCCCTTCAGAGGATGCGGCACGAAGCATATGTTTAGGCACGTTTTCATTGAAAGAATCTTCATTTTATAACAATCTCGCGTGATTACGAGTACATTCCGCTAGGACGCGGTACCACCTACAAGACGGAACAGCCTTAGAAATTGGCATAACCTACTCATTGTAACTCAGAGTAACTCGCTCATTGTCGTTTGTTCGCATTAAATTTTAGTACAACGCAAACTGGATTGTCGTCTTCTTCAAAACCCAAGAAGTTTATTGTATTTCGTGAGTATACTCGTATGTAACAATTCCTGAACAAAACGAAGGTGAAAATAAATTGTAGTGAGTGAAGTACGGAGTATTTGTTTTGATCGGTATACCAGTAGGTGATTCAAACGCCTTGTACTCTTCTCGTGTTAACCAAGTCTCGGGAACTCTGTGGATCAGATGTTGCACGCATGACAGTGACGGATCACCTCTTTTCTACCTTTGTTGCAATTTGCCGCATGAATGTCCTCTGACAAACTCTCCTTCGGACGAACGGACTTTGTAAAATTTGTCTTTTGTTACAAGAGAAAAAAAAGTTTTTATTTTTTGCGAGTTGAGGTTTATCGAGGCTTCAAAGGGCTGGACCTCCAGTAGGTCTGTCCATTCAGACTCTGCTAGCCACCACTCCGTGGCTAACTCATCACCATCAATCAGTTCTTGTTTCACACCCTTGCACCATCCTTTCCTTCTTTGATCTTCAACACTCAGTACCGACATCATATCCATCCCCTCCCTCCAATCCCTTCAAAACACGGCGCTTTCTCTGCCAACTGATGATATATGACTCCGCACTTCTATTTTGTGCTCTCGCTACCCTCACGCCTTGGTAATAAACGCCTGGCCCTTGCCTCAACACGGTAAACAAGTATGACGTTTTACGTTCAATGATAATTTCTGGCATTCACAACCGTTTAGTCACCCCGTTAACTCAGTCGGATTTCTTATGTTATCCAGTGTCTACGACCTTTCAACCCATCCCAACCATTCGTGAGCCTCTAGAAATTTCTCACTTTCAATATTTAGGTTAATAGTGTAGCTGACCTCGGTTTGTCGATAGACTTCCACCCGTTATGAGTAAGAACTCACCGAAAACCTTGCGGCGACCTGTTCATTCCAAGTCACCTTCAGATGAGTTACTGTTGGATTGAATCATGTTTGACAACCTGAATGCAGCTGTGTTTCCCGAGTCAAGACTTAAGGTCTCCCAATTGAGGAGTTTACAAAAGGGTACATGTCCAAGTGCTGTGCCCAAGCGGTGGATTGCAAGACTACATTCGAAAGATTTGGAGGCAATCTCATTATGGAAAATACGTTCTACATTATATATAATGTATATATACTATGGAAATGACTTGACGTTCTAGAGACTAATATGAAATACTGATTCACAGGTACCTAATTTGTGTTTTAACAACTACTTTTGGGTATGTGATCCTGAAATACTCTTGCGAATTGGTATGTAAACTATTGGGTTTGAGTGGATATCCGTACTAGCGCGATATAGGCTGGTACCTATAGGCTTGTCGCAAAAAAGTCAAGATTCAAGGGTAGGATATAGGGTTTGTTCGAATACAATGGCATTGAACAATGGGAAAATAGCGGTGCGGTTTGTCCGTTGAGTGGCTCAAAGGCATTTTCAAACAACCCCTAAAATATCGAATTTCCAACCTGCACCGTTCAAGAAAAACGTTGCTGTTAAATGACCACCTCATTCACCTTGAATCCCATAAACAAGAGATAGCTCATCTAATCTGTACGGTCGCATTGAGGATGATCTTGGGGTATGGAGGCCCAGTTCCCAACTGCGGGGGACGACCGATGGCTATCAGGTGGATGGGTCATTCTTTGGGGCAGTGAATAGGGCACTAGAGAACAGGTAGGTTCTTCAGGCTCTAGTTCTCACGCCGTTTGACAATTCACAAACATCTCAAACCCTTTTGCTACCGTTTGACGGAACTCCAGTTTTTCGTTTTTCCTCCCATTCAAAGTCGAGACTTCTCACGGTCAACGTCCATCTGCCCTCGACCTTTCCGGGTCTCAGCCCACAGACTCCTCCTGCGAATGGTTCGATCTGTCAGAGTATATGAATAATTACTTCTGGCCAATCGAAGAATCATCCGAGTCTATCTCCCGACCAGGGGCTTCTTCGTGGGAGTATGTATTGGAGACCCCTGCGTCGAACACTTATGAACCATTCACTTCCAAATAGCGCATCACCAATTGGTCATGAGTCGACCAACGCTCAAGTTTCAATATGAAACATTTGTAACTTAGTTATTAAACACGACTATCTACTCACGGGTTTCACGAGTTGAATATCTGGAGTTGGTCATCACAAATTTCTGACCTTAGAATATGGAGGCCCGAGCGAAACAGCATTCTTCGATTACATCATGCCCCCAGAGAAAACCCAGTTTTAGTTTCAAATTTATAAATTTCTTTAAATTCAATTAACGTGTTTGAAAATAATTTACTATAAAGGAAAACATACGTTCTATGCACCGAGCTCTGTTCAGTGTACTGCGCGAATCACATGAATTGGAAGGCGGCGTAGGACCTGTGCGCGCGGACTTGGAGTTCTTGTTTCACAGTAGGACGATGAATCTTTTCCCGTGAGTCAATCATTGTCGCACTAGATCTTTTTGCCACAAGCAAGCTCCCCATAATTCTCTGCTAAACGGCATCTCGAAATCATTTCAATGAAAAATTGACCAAAGTAGTTTTTTCCGGAATCTGCATAGGTACCTACCTCCAAAGAAATCAAACAATTGATCTTCACAAATAAAGGATTCCGTAATCGTCCTTTCGTTTCGAAGGTTGCCCAAGTTGTGTTGTCCAGCCTTTCATTTTCGATCTCGCTCTCCGCCGTTTCATTTAATAGGTAAGTCCTTCCTTGGCAAATGTCACGTCATCTCCTTTCGACACGTTGTATAACAATAATACTGGTTTTGGCTAATTGGCTTAGATGTGCCCTTTTAGTGTTGTTTCTGCCACGTATTCTCAACATGTATCTTCTTCGTAAATTCGATCTTCAACATAAAAATAGCGAATCGATTCCTAACTTGCTCACGCCCCTCGAACATTATTGCAATTGTGCAAGAAACCTCAGCTCGGTCCAGAACGCTAGAAGCTGAATGATCTCGCAGTGATTTCATCTCGTGCGCGGCCGAGCGACGACACACGTAGAGCGGACTTAAACAAGCATAACTAACAATATTTATCGGAATTAAGGTGTTTTCCTTATTGAAGCTCTTTCACGGACTCTGAAGGGGACAGACGGCGATTTCGAGGGGTTGGGCCTGCGGTCGCTGTACAATAGTCCCAGGTACGTTTTGAGATATTCCGTTTTTCTTCTCCCCTCCCCCCCCCTCCTCTAACTCTCCAAATGCAGCATCCCCTCGGATCCTCATTAGTCTTATGAACCCGGACGAGTGCACATCAACATCTCAGCTCGGCCTGCTGGCCTCATGCGTCTTCCGCATTCATCAGCTGCAAGGTAATAAGATCGGGTCGCCAGTTTATAGTGTTCAAAAATGATACATAATATGTATTATTGACATCAGTTTTGTGCGTTTTGAATCAGTTTTTAATAATATCATAATTTTCTGAGTGTACTCGACACGTTTCGTGATCGTCCAGGGACTTCCTTATAATCCTCTAAACGTTAATTCAGAGACTTTCCACGGTTCTCAAGGATTGTTGTACCATCGTAAGGTGTTCAGTATCAATAATGCAATCTGACCAGGTATGTAACCTTCCAAATATATCGAATGCATACTATTTCCTCCGTGATAACTTTCACATCTCATAGCAAAAACGTACATGAAACCTACTGAACCCCATCGTAATCCACATCTCCTAGTTCACTTGGGATATTTTCTCCCGATTCACTCCATGTCATTATAACGACTCATCAAATTTTGAGTCCTATCTTGGAGGTTTCAGATTTGTTTCGCTACCCTCTGCGGACTAGTAGAAGTTTATACCTTGAGTTAGACGCCAGTTACCATTAGGTATAATAATTGTTATCGTTATTTACAATTTGAGTTGATTACTGAAAACGTCGTTTGTTAGTCCAACTTGGGTTCGTCTAGTTCCTCGTTTTAGATACTTGATATCAGACATGCAAATTAGGACTTTGTTGAAAATGTTTATTGTTTTTGTGTTCATAGTCATACCAAAAAGGAGGTTGAAAGGTTGTTGATGGAAACATACGAACTAACTGCTGATTATGCCTATGTTAATTTGTTATTATTTTTATTGATTTTTGGTGTGTATTTGTCTGGCGATCACTGTGTGAACATGTTCAAAAGTTGAGAATAAATGTTTCTTCTACCAAGAGCTCGACGGTATAAGTTATATTTTTTAGGTATTATCGTTTGGTTTATTCTGCGGAGGCTTTCGTGAATTTCATCGGGGCGTTGTCCTTGTAGGCCCAAAAGGTCTCAAAATCCGCTAACCGACTCGAACCAGTAATTTTCTCCCAGAACCTCCCCGTCGAAAACTGTCTATGAAAACCGTCTGTTGGGGACCTTTCCACTCGACCAAAGGCAATTTAAAGGAAGGCAGAAGTTGGAAGGAGGAGGTTCCTGGAGACAACGGCTTTCCTAATTTCCGGAATAACCCTCCTTCTTGTCCCCGAAGGATGAAACACCTTCAAGTTAAACCCTGCCGGGCTGCTATGGGTCCTTAGACCACTTCAAGGTTGGTCCTGACGTTTTGAGCCTGTCCCTCTTCCTCGCCCAGCGCCGTTCTTCCGTCGATTTATCACGCCAGTAAAACCCCGTGTCTCCTCTCCTCCTATTTAATTGTTCCTTTCAAGAGCACTTCGAGACCTTTTCTGGGCCGTTGTGGAGCCGGCTATTTGATTCAATTACACCTTACTCTTCGGACTTGACGAAGTCTCCTACCCTTGGAAAGCACGCCACCATTATTTATACTTGACTCGTGTTACAAGTCAAAATTGTTCCCTAATAAAATGACCCTCCTCTTTGCTACCATTCTTGGAGATGGACAAGGTATAATTCTTGGTCCGACGTTGTCACTTGTTTGCAAATGATCTGAGACGCTAACAGGCAATGCGGACATTAATGAGATTAGGCCTTTTAAAAAGATTAACCTTTTTCGGACAGCCTCTACCACATGAACTTGACGAGCTTGATGTTCATTAGTATACCCTGAGACACTACCACCATCAAAATGGAATAGAAAGCCATGGCAAAAAATTTCAAATAACAATTTCCATTACGCGCCGTAGATGTAGTAAACGTCTGATTGAGGTTGGCCATTTCTTGAAAGAGGAATAAAAATATAAAACCGAGAGACGCGTATACAATATTCTGACAGTCTTGATACGGCGCGACCTGAGGAATCGTAAACCTTCCCACGCGATACAGAACGTTGTTATGAGTTTTGTTGGTTGTATCTCAGAAATTATATTACCTACGACTTGAAACCTTACTTTCTCTTCAATAATTGCTCAGTCAACTTGTCGACGACAGTTCTACTGCTGTTTCTTTTTTGTGTCGTTTAGATGGTCGGTGTTAACGATACATCGGGTTTTCATGCGATTCGGTAGTTTGTGTACACAACTGCCGGTTCTCTGCAATGACGCACGTACGTACCTTTGTATTACACTGATGGGCGAATCGGTAGAATACCATTTCGTGTTGTTGTCATTGAACATAGCTGATTCATGACGAGGATATTGTATTTTGCGCTGGCTCATTCGATTTTGCTATATGGGGCTGCTTGGAGTGGAGCTTATACAACTCTGAATCCGGTAAATGTCTACCTACCAGAAAATTCTGATTCGTGTTATCACGAAACGTAAATTTTGCCCCATCTTTTTGCAAGTGAAAATTTGAAATTTCATCACCTTTTAGAAGCAAATAGTGTAAAGCAAGTTTTGAGGGAGAAGCAGTTTTCTAACCAAACTCATACCTACTATATCTACCAGATTTTTCATGTCTCAGGGTAATATTTATCTTCCTCATTTACATACCTACAACTGCTTCCTTGAATGCGAATTTCTCAACTGGTATACGAGTTTCTAACATAACAAGGTTCCGACCAGTGTCAAAGTTGATTTAATAGATCATCCCACAAAATTAAACGTTATTAAAAAAAAAGGTATTTACGCATACAAGATATTGTTGAAAAGTAGGTACCTACTTGATAATATAAGTCAGCCTGGGACTTACAGGATATAAGGGTGATTCTCAGTTTAAAAGACAATAGAATGTTTGGCATTCAAACATTTTTTTGCTCTCCTAAAATTGTAAACTGTTTAAGTATGTTTTTAGGAATCATTCTAAAGGCACTGTGATGAGCCATCAGGCGTGAATTTCATTTCTATCCTCAAAAATGAGTTTTTACATTTTGTAGACCACGACACCGCTCTTCCTTTCCGCTTCTCTTTTCTTTTTCAGCCGTTCTGCTTCTGTCTCACTGACGATTACAATAAGTACAATAATTATACGCAAATTGCAGGGCCTCCACTCGCTTTTTGTGTGGTATTTATGACTTGCCCTCTCTCCATATACTCGTAAATACATAGAAATACGTTTTCAGGTTTGTCACGATATTTGTTGAAGGTAAAATTGATGTGTGACGAAATGGGCGCATCACTCCGGGCCCCGGATTCCGTTGTTCCCCTCGAACCGTCGCTTCGGCGAGACGTGACGTCATAGATGTCGGTTTAATGAAATGATTGACCAGGAAAGACCCTCTCGACGCGGGCTTAGTTCCCACGGGCGCGGTACGAGGATGGTCACCGTGGACTTTGCAGGTTGAGAAAAGAAGGTCCGACAATATTTCCACTTCCAATTAGAAAATACTGGACATTCCCCGGGGTTCTCTCTCGAAGCCATGACGGCCCCCAGATCGCCCCACTACTTCCGCGCTTCATCGTGACCATCATCTTATCTTATCTTTCGGCTGTGCTAATAGTCGGCCGACCTGCCTTGGATATTGCAATGAGCACCTCTTCCACAATTTTTTCTTTACTGGCTGGAATTCCTCATTCCCTAACGACTCTTCTTGTAGTCCTCATACCACCTAATCGTACATAGTCTGGTAAGTGACAATAAATGATTATATGCTGACTCAAATCACGCATATGAGCTCACGGATCGCGGCATCGCATCGACTTGGCAACTCCTCTGGACCCAATGTGATGCACGCCTTTTTATTAATGTATTGAGTCAGTCAGTACATTGACTGGCGGAAAGGTTCAAAAAACGATTTGAGGAAGTACTGATTGCTGCTCAATTGTGCCCCAATGTCAACTTTCACAAAATCAAAGATTGGGATTCCAACTGCAATATTCGTACCTGATTATTTGTTTATATCTTATAAATCTTAAACCGCGTAAATTTATTTAATGACGATTATTATACCATGTTTTTTGTTTCTACAATGAAACAAGCTGTGGTGATGGTGATAAGGTATTTTAGCCATCGACCGGAACTACCAGGTATGGGGCATAAAATTAATATTTATGTTCAATCAAAGGTTTCTGAGTACAGCGAAGCGATTCTAAATGTAGGATGGTTTGGGGGGTGAGGGTGCGAGTCGCAAGTCGTCCGCCTCAAGGGAGATTACACGTGTCTCATCCTCGTTCTGACACTTCTAATCGAGTCCGTTATGACACGGTAGCGAACTCGATAAGGAACATTGTCGTGATTTAGTCGTTGAGATATTAGACTAGATGGACAAACCTGACACGCCATTCCTCTCGAACGTAGGAGTGGCTTGAATGTTGTAAGAGTCGTGAGCACTACTGGTGGTGGTGGGGGGTAGGGGGGCGGGGTTTCCGGATGAAATATGTACCTTATGGGATAGAGGTCGCAGGAAACGTACTGATGCCAGGAGGTGTCGCTGTGACGCAATTAGAAGACAGGTCCCAAGGGAACCCGAATCCTGTTAGACAATGACGAACATCGGTCCTGCCGCCCTTCATACCGTGTTCTCGCCATCCCTTTCCACTTCCCTTCGATTCTAACTCGATAAGGGTCCAACCCCTCAGCGGGTGCCCGACCGAAGGTTAGATTCGATTACAGGAGACAACCGCCTCAGGACGTTTTCTGGGTGTGTTTGTTACTCAGGTCTTCCTAATATGATTCTTCTTCTCGGAGAGAGGAAGAGAGAATAAAACCTCGAAGAAGAACGTTGCGTCAATTAGTGACAACCTCTATTATATTAAGGCTACTTCAGTGACTGTAACTCAAAAGTCAAACATGTCCCATCGAAAACCCGATTTTCTCCTTGAATACCACATTTTAGTGTTGTCATATGAATCTACTCCTACGAGTTACAATAATTGTGTAATCATTACACAAGACATGACCAAGAATATCAGGACAACCTATCGATGATTAGAACTTGGTAAAAAACAATAATAAATACCGTCTAAAACCCATCAAGTGTGATGCCGCATTATTGAGATAAAATTGCTATTCACCCAAATCGATATGAAACTTGTAGGTATCTCGGTTAATCCCTCACCCTCAGATGGAGAGACCGTATACTTCTCATCTAGGCAGCCCTTTCGTCTACCTTGTAAAATGCATGGCGAAAGAAAGTGAAAGATTTTCCTCCTCGAGATCGACTGCGCCAATGTGGTTGAAGAGGCGGGGGATGAGGGATCAATAGAAGGCAATATGTATTTGTCTTGGGAAGGGGTGGGTTTCCAGTGGTTCCTTCAAAGTTATCGCTACTGGCTATCTTCTGTGAAGAGTAACATACGATTCGTTTTATTGTCTGCCGATTGCCTTATTTTGGCAAGTGTTTCTGGATTTCACCCCTCCCCATCTCTTACGTTCGGTAATAGATTGTAGCCTGCCAGTCTCCCCGAGATTGCTCGATTTTTCCTCCTCCTTGGGAGTAATATACTGCTGGGAGAAATTAGCTCCCGAGTCCACGAGTACGTAGTACGTCCCCTCCAATTAACCGCAGCCCCATGCTTCACCCTCAAAACGAGTCCCACCCTCTACCGACCGTAGAATGACTTTTCTGCCCTATCGCAATACAAAGTTTCACCGAGAAAAAACACCGATATTTTTTCCCCTCCCCACGAACAATGGTTTTTCACTTTCCTATAGAGTTTTGACGAAGGGTGGGTAAATCGAGGAGTCTGATTGGCCCGTAAAAGGGTTGTTTACCCTGAAATGTGGCTCCCCATGCAGCTTACCCTGTTTACTCTTACACTCCCTTCAGCCCTCGAACCAGTATATTATACTTCGTATCGGACCCCTAGTCCTTCCACTCTTCCGCCCCTATAAAGTAGCATATTAGCTCCTCTTACTGTCAATGCACTATAATTTTAGTAAATCTGCAGCTGACATTTTAGCCTTTACAGTTTCTGTTATACGTGGGAGTAGCAGATATATTTTTATAACCCCTATTTCCGTCCGTAGTCTCGTTGAAGAATAGTTCATTTCGTTTTATTGCAGGGAATAATATTACATCTTATTTACAGGATGTGCGCAACAACCCTTTCATTTTTTTCCTACTATAAATTGAGTTTTGAGAACTCCAGTTACCGCATGAGGTGTTTGGTCGATTTTTGATCGTCATTAGATTTGGAGACTTTGCGTGAAGAAGGATTTTGCGTTCATGTATTCAGCTACTGCGATTAACTATCCAAATAGGGAAGGATGATGGAGTATATAATGTATACTCTCCGTAATGCTTGGCCACACGTTGACACCTTGTCAACCGCCCGCTGGTTCCCCTTCAGCAGCTTCGGTGAGTTTGATTTGTCCGGTCGATTTATCGTATCCCCATGAGATTCGGAATACTCCTAACTGCCGGGAGCATAGTTTATAACCTATCATTGACGCAATCAGTGTCATGAAATGCACGAAGGATCTCTGGACATTGGAAACTGGACGAGAATCCTCTACAGACAGTGTACCGACTACTTCCATTTGTAGCAATATGGATAGACCAATAAGTAGATTACGGCTTCTAATTATAGTATCCGAACTAGATTTGAACATCATCAAGCAATTCTTGAAGAGAATTTAGATTGTTCTCAGGAGTATTCCATTATAGGTAGAGTCTCTTCAAACCAAACTCACTAAGTGAGTCTTCTTCTCTGTCACGTAAGCAAATAATGATCGGCACTTGATTTATACAACCACTACGTTGTACAACATATTAGTCTCAATGCCTAATTATTCACGTGAAATGCCTATATTTTGCACTACCGGTTTCATCATGATTTGTAAATCAAACGACTCTCGATTGAACTTTGGAGCAATAAGGTTTCTTTTTCCAGCAGCCTCTGTCCGTTCCAGTATCTCGAATGCTCCTTCTCAAGAAGCCACCCTAATGACCCCGGCAATCACGTTGCGGAGGAGGAGTTAACTCTGCTCTCCTTACAACCACCCGCCTTCCTTGATAGCCTTCGTTCTCCCAAATCACGGGAAACTTTAATTCATAGCTCTCCCAAGGGATCGTCCGCCTTTTTGAAGTAAGTGTAAAAAATTCCTCGTGGCGTGGTATTTGAATCCTCTCAGTCATTAGAGCAGCTATGTAGATTGCTATATAAGGCGATTTCCATAGGTCAACCACGAAATAGCACAACGCTCCTTCTTTTCTGGTTTTTTGTAACAACCAAAATGTGTACCTACTTCCCATATTTTGACGAGCGACGGTGGTGTACTTCAGATTACTCTCTTTGTAATGTCCGGTCTCTCTCTCTCTCTCCCCTCCCTTCCAATCCATCAACAATTCACTTACATCTTCAATTTATTTAAAATTCCTGATAATTACTTCGTTTAGCTCAGGCTGAAGTTTCACCTAATGAAATGGCGCGTCTCACGCAAACTCGTAGTTTTATTGAACTAATTATCTTGTGTTCATGTAGGTGGACGACAACTGTAATAGTTAGTTATATGGGATGTTTTAATTGGGTAAGCTGGTGGGAAATAAAAATTAAAGGCTAAAATTTGAGAAAGACAGAAGTGAGAAATGAAAAACTATCTATGGAAACAGCTGTCGAATCCCCAAGTTGTTAATGTTTCATGGGCTCAGGGGCTCGGAATGGAATGGATAAGAGTGGATCAGGAAAGGGGCGTTTGGGAGAATAAAACTGACAAATATGTCGAAAAATCGTGTCCTCACCCGTGCTGGCCAAGCGGAGGGGAGTGATGTCCGATATTTTATACAGCCGAGGAAGTGGGGACCTGGCAGCCCCTGTGAATAATGAAGTCGAGAGATGGGGGAGGCTCAGCGATGGCATTGTGAAGGGTTTTTAAGACGCCCCGCGGACAGGAACTCGAGATATTAGGCTAGTTCCTCCCATAGCTCTTTTTTCTTTTTTCCGCCGAAGAAGAAAAAAAGGAAAAAAGTTCCACAGGACCAGCCAAAAGGAAGTTCCTTCTGAAATATCCGGAATAAGAGGGATGAGGACGACTGAAGACTTCTTTCCCGGTCGAGTTTATCGTCTCTCCTTTGTATAGGGAAGTTGTCGAGTGAAAATGATATAAACCGTGGACAAAAAACGCGACATAAACTAACCACTTGCAGAAACCACTCATGGCAACTGGCCAGTCCAAGCTGGGCTTCAAGTCCACCAAAAGTGAGACATTGATTTAGAAATAAGCAAAAAGTACAAGTTGGTGAAAAATGAATGACGTGAAAAGACGGGGTCATATATATTTACGTGTGGTGCTAACCTGGACAGTGAATCAATGAATTCCTCACTTCTTTTACGAGGGTCTATCCACCTAATGCACGTGATGTAATCATGATTTTTTCCCCCTTGATCACATGCTCAGTTGTCAGATCTTGCGAAGTTTTATTCATTTCATTGATAGTTTATTGCAAATTAACCATCCATGACTTACAGCTGTCATAAACAACCTTAGATTTCTTGTAACCAAGTTTCACCTGTTGAACGTTCCCAAATTAATGACTTGATGTGCAGTTTTGCTATTTTGAGATGGAAATTGGCACGTAAGGTATATTGAATAACAGACGATTTTCAATATTATTTTCCTACGTGCATCTTTTCTGTGTAGAGAATCTTTTACTGAAAAATGATCTCAAACCATGTGCATATCAAATATTAAAAGTTCATTCAAGTTCTTTTCAGAGATCCAATGCAAGTAAAAATTCAAAATGTTAAACGGGATTCGTTTGAATAACCCAGAGCGTTGACCGCCAGTGATTTTTGCTATTATCACAATAAGCGTTTGTTGTTTTGACATGTCTTTATAATGGAGATGAATAATTACTATGGAAACTCGAGCCCCAAAGGTAACTAATGACTCCACTTCTGGATTAATTGCTCCCCTACTGCCCATTGTCCTTCTCCGGCAGTTACGGGGATGGCTGTTTGAAGGAGTGTTTTTTCTCGGTCTTTCGTCACCGCCCCTTTTTTTCATGGATCTCCTTCAGTCACTTTTGTGTCACTCTCTTCAGAGGACCCTTCGCTTGTTAAGGGTCCCGTGAACGCAGCTGACGTCCGCAGTTTTAGAGTCGAGCTCTCCGGCTCTCATTAGCGAAATACGCTCGATATACGGCGAGTTACAATTGTTCGTTAAACGATAAGCAAAGTATTTCATACTGCAGGGCGCTATCAATGAGTTGGCCTCGTCCGGTGATATGATTTTCCACTCATATGTTTTCTTTAGCAGACGGTTTTCATGGTCCGTCGCAATGGAGATCATTCGTTTGAACATACCAGGGGGCATTAACTATGCTCCTGAGAATTTTGTTTTGCGTTGTTTGGATTATTTTCAGGTTGCTCCTCTCAGTGCAGCCCCACAACTGGCCGCCATAAGCCCAAATTGGTTTGATCACTTGTTCGCACAGGAGCATTTTGTTATGTATCTTTCTTCTTTCTTCTTCTTTACGTTTTCCTTCCAGGGTCATTCCAAGGTACTTAGCAGTATCAGCATATAGGACAATTCGGGAGTTTATTTCCGGTATGTAAAGTTAATGTATGTTGACTTTGCTTCGTTAAGTTTTATTCTCCATGTTTTGTTCCATTGATGGATACTGTTCACGGATTCCTATAGTTTACTCGAGGATTCTTCAACTGTGGGACTAACAGCCAGGATTGCTGTGTCATCTTCAAACGTCGCTGTCACAGCTCCTGTTGGTTTTGGGAGATCCCTCGGGTATAGTAGACAGAGTACTGGCCCAAGGACGATACCCTGAGGTACTGCTGCTTTTATGTCCCACAATTGGGAGTATTCTTCTTCGTGTTTTACCCGGAAATGCCTTTCCGTTAGATAAGACACAAAACCCTATAATACTATAGTGAATAATAATAAAGCCTATAATAAACCCTGCATCCTATCAGTGAGATATATTTTCCACTCATGATGTTCCCACGGCTAGACAAGAGTTCAATATGGATGTTTCGTATTTACGGATGGTGTGGAGTATTTCTTTGGAGGTGGCAAAGGAATGTGGTATTTGACGTTCCGACCCGATTTACAATTAAATCTAAGCAGTACAAGACACAACAGGAAAGCCGAGGGGAGATTTCTTCCCTTAGAAAGTAGAAACTGGGTCCCCCATTTTGAAAGAGGAGATCATTATTTGCGGTTGAGTCATATCATGGGTGTGGGAGAGAAAAAAGGACAGTTTCCACCCCCTGTTTGACCAGCGGCGGTAACAGTAGTCGGTGTCGGGGTGTGCATAATCGGCAAACACTCCTTCTCTCTCCCTCATCTCTTCGCTACTTCAGTTATTGATTCCACGGCTATGTGAGACAAAGAGGGAAGGATGGGTTGATGGCTACCCTTTTGTTAAAAAGTAGATGGGGGTTACCACATGGCACATAAACCCCGTTTGAACACAATGTGAGTTTGGCCCCAATTTCCGCAATACCTCGTAGCCCTTGAATTTCACCACCGCTGAACCACCGCCTTTCCTTTGAACTACTACGTTTATGTAAATGGTAATTCAACTGAAATTTCAACTTATATTCACCTGAAAAATTGCACGAATTATCTTTTACGCCCTCGAACCGCTGTGTAATTCAACTTTATCGGCCAACGTTTAGCGTGCAATTATTTTAACTGATATTTTTCATGCAGTCTTATGAATAGGAATTCCTAGTTGACCTGAGGATCTTCTGCCGTATCGGGCGTTTTACGATCGCACTCTCATCTTGTTAGTTTCACGCTGCGTCGCGCCGGACGCGCGGAGCTGAAAGGCCGAGCAATTTTTTTTTTACAATTCGTTTCAACAAGGAAGACTTCCATATTGGCTCGCAGTAAACCTTCGGCCGTTTACGCTTGGTCATCCTATCGCTGATTGGAGAACTTCTTCCGTTACTATCTCTTCATGATGTTGCTGGACGTTTTCTACTTCAGTTTGACAAATCACTGCATTACTTACTAAGAACTATGCAGCAAGGGTCGCATTGATTAAAATATCTCTTATGGAAGTAAAGTTCACTTCAAGAATACGTTATGAAATGACATAGTTACAAATAATATTCTTGACGCGTCACCAGCTTTTAATATTCAGCAGAATAATTATTTAATGATTGGATACAATCATCCCACTGACAGCAGTTTGTCAAAATACGAACGTAAACTAAAATCCAAAGTTCAATGTTAATTCAATGTTCCAATGGTTCTCCCTGAACATAGAAATAACAATTAGTTAGTCTGATCTTGTATTTTTCAAGTGGAATAATTGAATGTCTGAGAAATGTTCGTTTTGCAAACTTGATTTTGATGTATGAATGATTGAATTTATGTGTTATTAAAGGGATTGGTGGACACACCTCAGTGATATCGTAACTTTACCAGTTATCACAAGGTCCTTCAAAAATTCCTACTGACTGGCATGAGTATCATAATTATTATCGAGAATTAACGCTGTGTTCGATTTTATTTCGTTGTTTTATAGGCCAATAAATGGATTTCTCTCCTATTTTGGTGACTGTACCGTCCCGTCGTGCGTATACGGTAAACTACCGATTACTCTTGTGATCTCTTCAACTGTTTCTTCCTTCGATCCGTTTGTTATTGGCCTTCTGACCTCTCATTCCCTTCATCCCTCCACAACCCTTTCACTTACAGTCTCCCGCATGTCTGTCGATCCCATCAATCAGACGCGCGCAAACGGATACTTCTCTGGGGCACAAATCGGTTACACCCTTTTTGTTATCCGAAAGGCCACCTGGGCCAATAGTCGAGACAGATAAGGATTCTTCGCCGCTCGGACTGCGCGGGAAGAGCTCCCGGACCGCGCCTATTTTTTCTTCCTTTTAACCCATTAGAGCCTTCCCGCTAAGAGGTGCGAGCGGGCTTTACGATCCGATCCCGCACATCCCCGCGGCATAATGTGTGAAACGGTGTATTTATACTCTACTAGCTGGGCCCAAATTGGATATCACATCCCCGATTGCGCAGGTATGTGGGTAAATGTGCATTCTTCCCCTTCGTCATCGATTTAAATATTATGCCACTAGAAGGTGAAATCAACATGACTCTGTCAGTAGATATGACACTGACACTTTTTTTCGGTTCACTTGCTACAACAAACAGTCGCAAATATTGATTGGAAAAACAATCAAAAATATTGATTGGCTCAATAAAATTTATTGTTGTGGAGTTGATGGAATTGTACTGTTATTATGACATAGTTTAGGGGAAGGTTTCCTTATACGAGGACATTATCCTTGCTTCATTGAATTATTAAATGGAATGAATGTTTTCGCGTGGGAAATATACTGTGCCATTGATCACGCCAGGGATGCTTCTGATTCTACTTGTTGCGTCCTGCCATTCATGTTATGTTGCGAAGG
The DNA here is from genome assembly GCA_963920205.1 of Stenodema calcarata. Lineage (NCBI taxonomy): Eukaryota > Metazoa > Arthropoda > Insecta > Hemiptera > Miridae > Stenodema > Stenodema calcarata. The sequence goes on from OY986055.1 coordinate 1,894,606, forward strand.
TTTACATAATATGTAAACATAATAATAATATTATAATTATTACATCACGACTCAACGAACCGCTCGTCAGTTGACCTTCGTGATGGGAACGAGCCTCCATTTTGTGGAAAAGGCGCGTAGGGGGTGGACTTGTGGGAGGGTGAACTGACCGGTGCAGTGGGAGCTGACCATTGGTCACTTGAACACGCATGTCACCCCCTTCACGTCTGGTGGGCTTCAGGTTACCAAACTTCATCACGCCTACCTCCCTTCAAAATGGAAAACCCGCTACACATTTCACTCACGAGTCTAATTAGAAACCACGACTTGACAGTAGTTATAACATTTCATATTTTCACCACCATAATAAATATCATGAATACATAATCATATCATATTACAGGTTCATATCACTCATGATGCAACCTAATATTGTGCCTCCTCAACCTGTCAAACCCCTTTGGTGCGTACTCAAACCCACGCTGTAGATTCCCCACTGTGACATTCTACACATGAGGATCGCGAAGAAGTTGTCTTACCAAGGCCGCAATTTGAACGGTTGACCGAAGAATGTCCAACTCATGTTGGGCATGAAACCTAATTGGCAAACCTCAAAGCCCTCGTGAAGTTATGCCCAGGAGTGAAGGTAACAGTTCCTTTTACATGGTCGGAGAAATATATGAGAAATATAAGCACAACCATATGCCTACTGAGGCAGATGGAGGAATAGAGCGTTGTGAAGGACCCGATTGACCACCATTATCCTACTGTGCACAGACCAAGTGAATGATTATAAATGTGTACGAGCTTTTGAGGAAACAAGTAGAAGAGACTGACAAGCCAGAGGTTGTAAGAAGGGCTAACCAGTGTAACGAAAACTCAACAAAGGACTATCAGTTTTATAGAGAATTAAACGCCAGCTGTACTAGTTACATTTGTTTCCAATCCCTTCTTCTTTGTGGGAAGTTCAATTGCTGTTGCTATTTAACCCCATTATTAATTAATCGGGTTTAACTGTGGGAGAGCCGTAAACACGCTAAATCTACTGGTAAATAGGTGTCTCTGAATTTCACTCGGGAAAATTCTACTAGGTCAGTGCAAGTTACTCCGATCCGCAGCACGGGTAATATAAGTACACCTGCAATCCTAGTGGATTCTTCAAGACATACCTTCACACCGAATGCCGTCCGCTCCTCGTTAGCGACTATATTGTACATTAGAATGTCGTTTAACTTGAGACCCATTTTCCATATTCTTCAACAATGAAACCGTCACGACTCAATTGACTTGACCGTAACTATCTTTGTTAATGAATTAAATTGGATATTACTAGAGCTGAATGATCGGCTTGGCGAATTTCGTGCGCTATGTAAAACTAATTCATAGCTCGGACGTTCGATAACTGTTTGATTTCTCACCCCAGCGAAAAACTCCGCGCGGCTAATTAACCCGATTTCTCTTGGTAGGTTAATCCGCTCGAAGTTGCATGTTAGGGTGTTGTTGAGAATTTCTTCTGTTCGACTTTACACTAACTTATTCAAATGAGAAAACTTTCTGATGCGATAGTTTTGTGTTGGTGAGGACTTTTCCCAGCCTGAGAAGTGGGAACAATTTGAACAAATCTGTAGAGTTGTAAGGTGGTGTTGGCTTGATATAATTGCGTTTCTGTCTGAATCGTGGACTTGTTTAATATGTTCAACTTATTTATTCAAGGAACCGCATCATATTCTTGAACTTGAGGGCGTTCTCACCCAAAGTGCCCTCTAAGCCATTTTACATTTACATCCACCAGTGAACCGTAAACGGTTGAATGTTCAATGATACTCTTGTTTGCCTTGCTTGTCTCTTTTACTGTTAAGTGTAGCTAATATATAACTGATTTCTTAAAGAATATTCTTTGATTGTTACAGCGGACGTGGAAATGCAGCAACAGCATTCTGACGTACTCACGTGCGGCGCGTGCCAGAAGCCGTTCGCACTGGGGGACATCGTCAAGTTCATCCAACACAAAGTGCTTGTCTGTAACAAGGAAAACTACTCTTGTGATCCCTCAGGGCCCCTTTTGGAGTCCGGTGACTCCGACGATGGCGGCATTGGGGTAGTCAACTCCCGCCGCCCGTCCATCTCTGCGCCCATGAAAAAAGTACGTATGTCATCATCTACTTACCTTTACTACAGCATACACGAAGCCTATTTTATAAGAATATGCCATGTTTTGGAAGAGTTATGATATGAATGCTTTGTATCTGCCTAGAGGGCTTAGTAGAGAGCTGGTTGTATAAAATTGCGTCATCTCGGGGTTTTAGCAAGTTTTTGAATAACATAACTAAGGAACCAGAAATGTTTATTATCTTGCTCTCAATAATATTTTCACACTGCATAATATCGAGTTCAGTGGTGTATCAATAGAAACTTCTGCAAATACTCAACAGATCAAATTAATTAACATTTAACTTCAGTCTGGAGATTGTGGTGATACTACAGTATCGCTGTGTTAATTCCATTTGATTATGTTTATAGTTGTGACACATCTTGAACATCTTCTATCCACGTCAATTCTCACTGTTTAGCCAAGTTTAACTCAAAAAATGGTGAGGAAACGAACACTTTGAATGAAAGGCTTTATTCTAGTTAAAATTGACTAACAATGAGAATTGACACGTGAATTGAACAATATGTTTGGTACCTATAAACATAATCAAATATCATTAACACAGCGATACTGTTACAGTAGTATCACCACAGAACACACCCATCCAAAAAGAATGTGAAAGAAGGTGTAAAAACCAGCTAAATCAGCTGTTTTCGTTTTATCTCCTCGATCGACTGAAAGCAATGCCCTTTTAATCGGGAATTTGAGTTAAGTAGGGGAATAGCCCAAAGTCGGCTGGGGAAGAGTTGAAGTACCGTTTTTGACCAAAAAAATCGCCAAATCTCTTGTTGCCCACAGTTCTTAAAAAATAAATTCGTGAAAAATATCGCCCTTTGAATCAAAGAAAAGTGAGCATGACTTGGACCTGAATCACTCGCGACGAAATCGTGGAAACCCATGTTAAGGAAAACAAGAGTATTTGAAAAAATCGTCAATTCTCACTGAAATATGTGTATACTGTTGGACTGGTTTCGATGATTAAACCGTCGTCAGTAACAAAACAATACTCAAATACTGACGATGGTTTAATCGCCGAAACCGGTCTAACAGTGTACTCATATTTCAGTGGATATAGATCATTTTCCAAATACTACTCTTGTTTTTCTTGCCTTGTTCTCCTTCTTCAGAAGCAAACTATATTTTGAGGCTCTGCCACATACCTAAGGAGTCGATTTTTGTAACGGACGGATCAGTTTAGTGTTTCGTATCATACCTATTGCTATATTATGTTCCAAAAAACAAGTTAAATTGAACAAGTACAAATTTTTGATAATTGACAATCACCTTATACCCCAAAGAAAAAATGCCTTTTCTAGAATTTCGGGGCAGGTACATATTACAAGCTGATTGCATTAAAGCCAGGTAGCGTAAGATTAATAATAATTGTTAACCTACTATGGAGTAGGTGTAGACCTAGACTCCAGACTGACTTGGAATGATCCGCCTTGGTCTAAAGATGAAAAAAATCATCCAAAAACTGGGTTTGACGAAATTTTCACATGTTCTCTTTTAACATTGACCGCTTCAATTAATCTTGTGTAAAATTATTGTGTAAAAGATTATGGATAATATAACACTGATAATTGTATTTTATCGACAAAAAGCTGATTTCCCAAAAAATATTATGTCATATTCTGGTCCTCCACCTCGATGTCGCATGTCCACGACTCTCTCTGTTCTTAAAATTGAATGTTTTTCTCACCCGCAGGCGTCACTGGGAAGTTCCGGGCGAGAAGGACGCGTTCTCTGCACGTCCCCCGAAGACGAAGGAGACCGCGATCCTCGATGTTCGACGCCCAAAAGAAGCGGTCGACCGCCGCTGCCGCTCAATCTCGAAGTGGCGACGGACGAAGAAGAGTCCAAAAGGACCGACTCCACACCTCCCCATTCATCACCTGACGAGGGACCGTCCAAAAGGTTGAGGACGGAAGTCTCCGACGCTCAGTCCAACACCACCAATTCCGGTAAGTGTGTAATCGTAATGTGTAAGTTGGTTTAAGCCGGGTTTACAAGCGACGATAAATTGTGGCGATTAATCTTAACTATTGCCTTGTTACGGTTTATCGTAGCGTGTAAACCCGCCTTAAAAGCTGTTTGCTCATAACTCGAGGGCGGATTTGTTACAAAATTTGTAAATCGATAGACGTGAAACGGACAGATCACTGGGTAGGTATTTCTTCAAAGTTCGGCGAGGGAGAAAATATACATTTAATGTATATTTTCTCCCTCGCCGAATTTTGAAGAAATACCCAGTGATCAGTCCGTCATGTTTATCGATTTCCCAAAACACTAATTTAATTTTGAGTAATGTTTATGTAATGTATATGGGAATCTGAGGTCGGTTGACCTTCATCACGTCAGGTTTAACCTATTTCAAGGTCAAATGACCTACTTTCAGAAAAATGCCTGACGTGACCTTGAACATGACCTAATAAAGGTCAAACGACCACAGATTTGGATTCAGCGACCCAAAAATTAAAAGGTTAGTAGGTAGGTTTCGTTGTTGGAAAAAAAAAATTTTTTTCCAATAACATCGTGTTAATATTTTTTCTCCAATAACATTGTGTTAAATTTTTTTTCCTGTGTTTTTGATGTGGTATTATTTAACGCTCACACAGCCACTCAAAAATTTTAACCACTCACCAACAAAACCTATTATCCTTTAGGGTTGCTGAATCCGAATTTGGGGTCGGTTGAGCTTCATCAGGTCAGTTCAAGGTCATTTTAGGCAGTTTTTCTAAAAATAGGTGATTCGACCTTGAAATTACTTAGCTTAAATCTGACGTAGTGAACCGACCTCAGCTTCGAGTTCTGCGGCCCCAAAAACATAAGGTATAACACATGGGTTTGCACAATGCCTCCATTTGCTTCCTTTTTTTGTAAACCACTGCAAGAAATAGGTAAAATGTCAAAGTAAAATAAATCAGTCACTGAGTAGTCCATAATTCACTTTTATCTTCGTCTACTTCCAGTGGAAAATCAGGGATCCCAGAAAATCCATCCACATCACCCAAGATTGAAGCATCTTGCATTAAGCTAGTGTACATGTCCACGGAATCTTTACTGATAAATTCTCATCAATCATGGATAGTCTTTTAATTTGGGACCGGAAATAGCTTTGCCATGGGACCAAAGTAACGGCAGATTGCGGACTTCCTTTCAGGTCTACGTTTCTTTTTTGAAGGCTGACTGTCTCAAATTCTCCATCCAATGACGTCCTCATGAAAATAAGATAGGGCTCACCTTTCTCCAAAAGAATTTCCTTCGCTTTGAGCTTTCTAAGTTTTTCCCCGGAGACGAATTTCTTCTTATTTAATATCACTTTTTCGAGTTTAGTGGTTGATAAGAACGGATGTTTATCCATTTGATGGAAAATCAAAGGTTGTTTTCTTGCAAATATCGGCTGCTCTAATTATTACTATTATCACAAACAAAATGTTGGAACTCGCAATCCTTACGCTAAAAGCCGTAACGACTGAATTGAAAATCAGCGGCAGAGCTTAGAGAAACCATGGGGACAGCTCAGGTGAGCCTCTCGTGAATAATTATTCGTGACTATAATATTATGGAATTCTGAGAGTTTCTATTGTAGTTTTTAGCAAAGTCGTAAGATTTTGAAAGAATTCGGTTGCAACCAAAATACATCTATTTAGCCGTACGGGGCAGGCGTCGCAACGAACCCGTTCTCGTCAGATCACGGAAGTTAAGCGACGTCGGGCGTGGATGTTGCTTGGATGGGTGACCGTCGGTGAGTGGGTCTCCCGTTCAAGTAATTTTTCACGCTTCTGTACGGCGATCCCCTCTCAACTCAAGGGGGCGAGGCAATGAGTAGCTTTATAAGCGAAATCATCGGAACAATTCTGATCCACCTAGGTGGACAGCCGATGACGTCCGCGACGCCTAAAAACGGCAGTCGGACGGAAATTCAACCTTAAATGGTTGCTTACTTACTTACATCTATTGGAATATTAAATTCGAAGCCTAATCAACAACGAAATACGGCGTTTTCCCGAACAACCCGTTGTTTCGTGATATCCGAAAGGTGGGAGGCTGAGCTTGATATTTTATATCTAGAGAAGATGCGACTCGACGGGGGTAGTGACCGGGGGGGGGGGGGGGGGCAGGTGTTTATCGAACCGTCCGACTGCGCCAGCTAGGCGGACGAGATGAATGGCCATATCACGGGAGAAGGGGTTAAAACCTGGGACGTCGGGGTCATAGAAGAACGAGGGGCAGTTGGTATTATTTGTAACTGTCCAACACGCCCCCGTTCACCAAAGGTGCGTTCCCAATTTAAACTTCATTGTTATTTCACGACCGCATAGATTCACCTCGAGGATATTTGCATTTTTTCGACCCCCATCTCTTGTATAGGGCGGTAATTGTTGATGTTCATGAACAGAAAGACGAGCAGCATTTTCATAAGAGCTGCGCATCGTTGAACTCGAATAGGATGAACTGGTGACAGTATTGTCTTCTTTCTCTTGAAAAAAAAAAGATGTCAACGAGACAAAAACTCACAGATCTAACAGCGGCTTTTAAAGTATAGCTACTGGAATCACAATACCATCTCGTTAAATGTAAAAGTTCGTAATATTGGATATTGTAGGAAACAAAATTACTCCTAAATACTTTCTGGTATTTATAATAATAATTATTATAAATAATTATTATCAGCAATTATTGCTGATACCAGAACGTATTCAGGAGTATTTTTGTATTTCTAGTGTTTGATCATTTGTACTCGTAAATTCAGATGCCGTTCGAGTGAATGGCTATGTTTCAGATTTGCCCCTCCTACAAACGTAAATAATAGATAGGTAATAATTGAGATACATTTACCTTATGTCGCAAACCGTCCACCATGGAAAAGTACTATTCGAAGCTTTTCAATCCCTGTTTCTCAGCCATTCCTTCCAGGTGGGCCATATTCCCAAGAATATTCTGAATAGTCTGATATATAAATGAACCTATCCCTGAACTCTTTGGATTTTGCCACTGATGTTGATTTTTAATTAATCTCAAATATACTTCTTTATACTCAATGGTTTACGAGGAGGCTGATTTACTACCGTTGCGCTCTATCTAATATAAATAAAACCGAATTCTATTGAATCTCTCACTCGATTCATTCTCGTCTGCAGACAATTCATAATATATTATATTGGAGATATTAGCGAATTTTCGGAAGGAGATGAGAACTCTAGAGTTCGCGTAAAAGGTAAAGACTCTGATGGATTTTGAAATACAGGAAAATGGGTATGATTATGGAGATATGATAAGGACAATAGTGTTTGGATGACAGGTTTCAACAAGCATTTCACTGGTATGTTGTAGTTGAATATTGCGACTGCCGTATATTTTATATTATTGTCGTTAGGGTTTTCAGATATTTTCTCATTTCGAATCACTGGCGCACGTCACAACTAACAATGGTGACGGGCGGATGAGGGAGATGACGCTACAAGTCACCCCAAGTCCACTCTCCCATTGTCCCTTGGATCTCACCTACGTTGCACATATGCCCCCTCACTCCACCTCTGCTGAGAAGGCCAGACGTCCCTGCAACCCTTTCATCAGGGGGAACCTTATCGATTCAGTTTGGCAGGATTATCGTATATCTCTTTGTCAGCGGTAAAATCCTCTTCAGGGCCCCGTCCGTCCCCCGGGGTTCGGTTTAGTCCGCTCAAGTGGCTACTAGCTGTTTCCACTACCGTGATTGGTTATCTTCACGGTCATCGCTACAGCAGCTAATTTTCCGCGGTTTTTGACATGCTGCATCGTTTAAACCACTTCTGCAATCTTTTGCATCAGCATTCAGCACTCCTCACCCTGACGTACCTGCACCTATTACGTATCATGTTGATGTAAGAACGTCTAAATATGACTCCAAATAGCGGAGGAATACGATTCTACATTTTACGAGGCGGGTGCCAAGCCTAGGTGATTTGAGTATTAGTCAGCACTAAATTGCAATATAACGTTGACTTAACAAGAAGCTTGAAAATGTTTGGCAGAAAATGTCGTTGGTGTATTCTTGGTCTTCAATACCGAGAATACAACTAGAACTGTACAAATAATATTGTTCAGTTGCACTGTTTGACAACATAAATCTCTCTACTGATACAACCAGAAGACCACGTGGGTTGAAAAGCCGCATGCAAGATGTATATATCGAGATGCAGTAGCGTACAGTGGCGTATAATTCAACTCTCAAGCGATTAGATATGCATAGGAGACGAGGGGCAGAGATCGTCGTTCACCTATGTCTACACCTCTGGACTCCGAGCGCCTCTGTACATCTATTACTCATTCCGTGGAAAGAAAATTAAGTGGTCTCAACGCCCGTCTTTCCCGCGAGTCGGCGGCCCGCAGGAATTTCTTAGTTGAATACTCAATATACTCTTCCATCAATCTCGTGCGGAGGACTATGAATTTAACACGAGACGTCGGTTCGGTCGAATGAATCCCTAGTATAGGGTTTCAAGTTGGTGACTGACCTTGAAATGTAGGTCTCACGGATTATGTACCTATTGGCAGTATTACACGATAAGTCCTGTTTTTCGTGCAGTGAGGGCCGCACACTTCTTGAGCCTGTCTATCCATTTTTATTACTATAATTAGGAAAGCAGAGCGTTTGGGTACAAATCATTGCCATATGTGACTTCAGAATGACTCAAGATAAATATAAAGGCGAATAATCAGTAAAAATCGATATACCAATATAAATAGGTAATATTTTATAACTCAAACGAAATCATATAAGTACAATTTCAAACGAAAACTGAGATAGGTACTTAGCTAGTGTGAGAAAAAGAAGGGAAAAAACGTAAGAGTGAGTATTAATTTCAGTATGTGATATTATGAAATATGTTAGTTAGTTTTGGTTTCGCTAAACTTTTTCTATAAAATTTGAAGATTAATTGTGCACACCTCTATATGCAATACACATGCATCTGCATAATATGTACCATGAGAGACTAAATAAAATATCTATCTATCCACCTATATCAGTACGCAGCGTTTACCGATGCTAAATAATAGTTTGGTCACTTCCTCGTAAGCTTTGCACGCCTTTACATGCCTTTCACTTCCCCAAATGCGTTTGTCCATTCCTATGGTGACTACTTCCATTAGAGACTACATAGCATAGTTGTCTGCCTTGCAACTCGTTTAGGTACATCATGTTCCATTGTATCATCCCGATTCACTAACTACTCGTATCCGCGGTCCCTCGACCACGCGGATCGTTTAATATTCATTCGATTTCCCGTGTATAAGTTGCCTCTATAGTGTCCCTTCTATTATCCGGGATCTATCGGTTTTAGTCGCTTCGCTATCCCCATTACATAATGTTACTATCTACCGTCCTTTCAACTCAAAACGAAAACTTTTTATCTACTTTACGGTTGATGATAGTGTGCATATCATACATTTTCGATGTATAAATAGGTAATATATTTTCACAGAGCATTTGGCTCTATGATTTTGAAAATAACTCAGAGGTTCTAGTGTACGCAGCTTCAAACTAGAGATGCAAATAAATAATCGAATAATCGATTATATGACCCCGATTAATCGATTAATTTTAATCGAGGTTTAGCTTCCGGTTATTCTTAATAATTGATTATTGTTACTGATTAATCGATATTATTACTGATTAATCGGTTTTCGAACACATCAGGATTTGATGCTATAATTTGCTTATATTATGCTTATAAATGCTTTCAAAATCCAGATGTACTCGAAAACCAATTATACAGTCATAATAATCGGTTAATACAAATTAGGACAAACCGTCATTGGTATTGTTGCTACAATAATGGATGAAGGAAAGAGGTATCTTTCAGCCATGGAGGTAGACGTATCATTCATCCATGGAGATAGTAACATTAACAACAACGATTTGTCTTCAACTCCGGGGTACCCGGGATATCCTCTCAAAACATTTATTTTTGCAGGATGTCCCAAAATGCCACTTTTTTAAATATAGGTGCAGTTTTTGTCGGTTCACTTTATGGTACCCTCAATTTATAATAAAAAATTATTTTACGCCATTTCATTTGTTTTGGCATTCTTTTATCTTCATTAGCCTTGGAATTTAACGATAGGCCGTCACCTATTATACGCGAAGAAAACCATCGGAAAGCAAATAATTATGCGTTTGAAATTAGTACTTAAAAAACCGATTATTTGCTTTCGATTAGTCGAACATCGATTATTGAATTAATAGCTTACAATTAATCATTAATCATCAAATTTTGATGTTATAATCGATTATTTGGTTCCGATGTTGCATCCCTACTTCGAACCAACATGCTCGTTAATGTGCTTTCACCAATCTAACTCCAGCCGACGCCGTGTGGGCGCCCCTAAGGCCCATTTCGTTAGACAAGACTTTTGGTAGACATCAAATTAGGTGCTGAAAACGTGGGAATGTTGTCACCTCCCGCACTTTCGGATTTTAATTATTTTGGCGGGACATGTTATCTCCGGCGGTCCAGAAAGCGGCGGACTTCTCTCCAGATCCCATGCTAATTGTGAGGGTTCGCAAGACCCCATCGCCAAGTCTTCAGATCCTATCGCGGGAAGGCTATTCACCTTTGATACTTGATACGATCATTATACTTGCCCGTGCATTCGCTCTGAGAACGGCATGATTTAATTATAGGCAGGTGTAAACTGGCAGTAAGAGTTCTGAATGATTACGTACCGACTTTTTTTTGAGATAATTATGGAAAAACGGGATGAATTAGGTCGGTAACGAGAACGCGACTCCTTCTTTTGAAGTTTTCTAAGACCTAGAAACCGTCACGTTTCAGTCAGAACTAACACAATTCATAAATTCCATATCACAAAGTATCATTCTTCACTAAACGTAGACGTACACAAAGTTGACTCAAGAATCCCAGTTTGGACTAATCAGTAACTGCCACTACACTTATTTTTCCTTCAAATTTGCATGTGGATTATGATTTCCACGGCCACAGCTCGGTGTAGCAGAGAAAAATACAAGTTCACCTTCAATCAATGAGCATTACTACTGCAGCTTGAGAACCCATTTGAGGTTTTACGATAACCGCCGTTGCTGAGGCCGACGGTGTCTTCCTCCGTCGAAATTGCGTCAAATTACCGTGTTTCCCATCCGGAGTGTTCCATCGGGGATGTTGAACAAAATTCTTTATTGCCGAAGGGGTAAACCGCAATTAATAGTAGAGACGTAAAATGCCCATTCTGGTGTCTAAATGACCGATTTTGAGGTTAACTATGGAAACCCCTCTCTGAGTTTATTCCATTTACATTCATTTAAATATATTTTATTATTATCCACGGAGAGCTTTATTGTTGCATTGCACGAAAAACGCGATTTCCGCCTATCGATACTCGGATTCTCCGTGTGAAAAAAAAAATGGCCGAGGAGTTTGGATGCCAACTACAGAATGCACCCCATCCGCGTCCCACAGTATGGGGGCCGATCGGTTCCGCAGACGATCAACCGATAATTGCTTTTTACCATTGGCAACCTGACAGATGCGTCGTAGGGCAGATGTCTAGCTTCCATGAGTAATGGTCATACTTGTCTTTTGAAAGCCCTTATTCACTTCCCCATAGTTTCCTCGGGATAACTGTATAACGTCTTTCCCGTCAGAAATATCACACTCGAATTCCTCTGTATCGTTGTCCGATCGCTCATATTCCTGAACATGTCAAATGAGTTACGGATTAGCTGAAGTCACTTTGTTGAGAAAAACTTGTCAATTTCGGATCGGTTCTTTTACGATATCATGAAAGGTTAATCATCAAGGACACCTGTATCAAATTGGGAGCTGTATTTGGACAACGCCCATTACACTGGTCTACGAAAAAAAGAAAAAAAAAAGTGGGGTAGTACGTTAGATGCGATATGTCATTTCCGTAGTATTTTGGCAGCTGAGCACGAATCCGCGACCAGAATTGAGCCATCACGTCTTGGTTTTTTTCTAACCTCAAACATTGGGTTAAAAAGAGTGAAAATCGGGGGAAATACATTGGATTTTTTTTTAAAACATTTTAACCTATATTAATATGGATTTAGACCTGCTAAACTTGAATCTGTGATCTGAAATCAGGATGTGATGGTCTGAATCTGATCGCACATTTATGATTAGCAGGTCTAAAACCATATGAATATAGGTTTGAATGTAAGAAGAAAAAAATGTTTTCCGATGTATTTTCCACGATTTTCTCTATTTTTAACCCATTTTTTGAGGTTAGAAAAAAATTAGGACGTGATGGCTCAATTCTGGTCGCGCATTCGTGCGCATCAGGCGAAAATACTCCGGATATGACATATTGCATCAAAAGTATACCCAATTTGTTGTTGTTGTTGTTGTTGCTAGTTTTAACTTCCATGCTCCTTCTATGTCCAGTAATAGGTTCAATGCTATTATAAAAGAAAGTGTGGTTATTATGCCTACATTTCCTCTCATTTCACTATATTCACGGACAATTTTGAAACGAAGTTTGATACCTATACAAGATTCTTCGTAGTATCTCGCTTTCATTTGATATAATTTTGACGTGGGAAGGATCCACTGGGAACTTGGGATTATCCCGCCCACAAAAGGCCCGAGCCGCCCGGAGCCCAACTTCATTGACGAAGGTCATTGATTCATTTCAACAATTACTTATCGGGTCAAGGGGCACCCTTCCGTTGAACGAGTCATGAAAGAAAAGACGGATTTATCTCGGAACAATAACCTTCCGCGTGTTACTCATCGGAAAAAGCCCAATGTTTAATACCCACCCCTAAAAACAGGACAATGGTCAAGCTTCCGATTAAAAGAGAAAAAAAGGGGTAAAGCGCGCATCCTGGACGATCTCATAGGTCTCATCCAACGTTATCCGTACAATGAAATCATTATGTTAAATCAGTGAGCGTGTCAGGACACCTTGCGGATCCTCCAACGGGTTCTGCGCGCGCCCTCCTGAGCATTGTCATCGCGTCAAACCGGGCGAAGCTCTAACAAGCTCTTCCCGTTTGTTAACTCTCACCGGCGTTTTCAAAAGTGTTAAACAAGCAAAGTTGCCTCATTTGTGACTTTGCGGAGATGCGCGGGGAAACGGGTTTAGGGGCGAAACCAGGTGACTTGATAATCAACTTCTCTTTTAACCCTCTGCCTGCGCCGGGGCCCCTTTATTTGTCGCATTGTTTCGTCTCATCCGTATTTTTAGTTGAATTTGACCGTTTTTGTCGTGTGGGGCGAGAAAATATGAACATGTAAAAATTACGGGTAATACACGGCATCCTGTAAATTACCACTCATCATAACGCCAGCCACGTCAGGAATGACTTACTTAGTGATGATACGGGAGCTCGTCTAATTATCAGAGCTGGGCGGTACCCAGTTAATTACACCAGTAAATAATGACATTATCCAACTACTTTGTCTGAATTCTAGACTATTAGTTGTAATGTCATGATAATCTGATCTGTCGGTAGTTGTTGGACATAATGAATATGAAACTAAGACTGTGGTTTGAAGAACACGTGTCAAAATTATTTCTAATATTCATGAGTTGGCCAGAGGGTACCGCACCTCCTTGGTGGAATGCTCGTTTCGTAACATTAAAACAAAGTGGGTCAAGATGGAACTGCCATCCATTATGGAACTGGCGGATAGGTTCTACCTACCTCCAAATCTACAATCGAGAAAGTTCAAAAAAATGGCGATATCTTCTACTTAAGGGGACATAATCTTCATGGCAAACGAGCCTGTGGTCATCAATATTTTGATTGCGGTTGATCAATTCTGACTGCCGCCCATTCTGTTCATAGTTTAAGTCTGAAGTTTACGGACAGGCTTTTTTTATTCCCACCGGTTCACAATGATGCGTTTTTACTGTTGTCCGTTTAGTGTCGTCATGCTCTAAAAAAATGATATACCCCTTGAAGTAATAACTGCACCTTCCTCTTCAGAAACTTCAACTGAAAAACCCGTTTTTCTTTCTTTTTTTTTCAATATTGTTTTACCCAGCATATAAACAACCTTCCTCCCGTTTTTCTGCCCTTCTCTCGTTTCAAGGTTTGCCACTTCTCTTTCGGGGAAACACTTTTCCTTGGTCCTCTCTGATTGAAAAATGTAAATGTCAACACGGTGATATGGTAATGCAATATCGGCAGCTTCTCCTGGAGACAACCCTCGGGGGTCGCGCGAGCTAATGAAAATCCTACCCAGCCGTCCCCAGATTCTCCAACTCTGCTGGGCTAATCCTGCGGTATTAAGTTACTCCCAGGCGAAATTATTGTTTCAGCGAGGGGCCCCCTCCCTAAACCAGCTTACCGAACACCGAGTGAAATTGACCTTTATCCCACTGCAAAGTGATAATTTGTTGTTTCCTCCCATTTTATCATCTATTCGTCAATTTAGAAGTTTTTGCCGACCTGACTTTCAAACCACAGGCGGGATCTAACTTCATTTCACTCCTACTTTTTTGTTGCCCTTTGTGGCCTCGGAAAATTCACATTAAACAGAGTCTGAAGATCGAAATGTGCTGCTGTAGTCACTGGAACAGAACTCGTAGCCCAGTTGTATCACATACCACTTCAACATGAGGGATCAGGATATCTCCATCTAGAATGATCGCAAAAGGCGATCGCTGTATTCTATGGATTGATTGTGGTGGAGTCTATTGAAATATTTGTTAAGGTTAATTCCGTGTGAAATTTTGAATCATTCTACCGTAGTCGAAAACTCTAAATTGTACGACTATCATAAATTCATTTTGTTTGATATTTCATTCACCGTGTAGCCTGCAATGTTCACTACCATTGAAATGCCGCTTCCTGTGTCCCCTGCCATTGATTCGGCTCCCAGTAGATTGCTTCGTGTTAGAGTATAAATTGGCAATGATCTATAGTTCTAAGAAGTGCCATCTGGTTTTCGTACATGCACGCTGTATCGCATAACATTACGAATCAAATCCTTGTTTGAATTCTGTGAGTTCTTAATAACAGGAAAGAAATTTATTATATGGAGAAATCCACATTATTCCTCATGATTGGGCCCACGCCACTCGAGGCTAATATTATAATAATAATAATAATAATAAACTCTTTTATTATCCAAATAGGAACAAAGTTCCCGCCGAGCCTGGACAATAATATAAAACAACTAAACTATACTATTTTTATAAGAACCCAATTGGGGGTTAGAAAAAAAAGAGATAACGAGAAAAAAAAAAAAAAAAGAAAACTAGAATTGCGTATTATAACACACACTTTCAAACATTTTCATGATAACCGAGTGTTTTGTCCAACTTGCGCTCTCGTGCCGACTGATCTGAAATGAACCGAACCTATCACCAGCACCTATAGTTTTCATCTCTTTACATTACGGAAGCCACAAAAGATGGTCGTTTTCTGTAGCTTATGGAAGGGTGAAAGTGAGGAACTCAAGTATGACTTAATACTATTCATTTATCACGATTTCGTAGGAGATCGGCTGTTGGCTCGTGGCATGTGGTCATGCCACGTGTGGCTTATTAAGACGAATGGCTTCGGCACTTGGGTCCTCCCAAGGATTATTTCCAAGCCGAAGGGTTGCATTCTTGTGGAGACGGAATAAGAAATAGAAAATAATACAGCCCCCAGAGCGCAGCGTATGGGGACGCATTGTTGGAAGCAGACATCTTGATAGGGTTTGTTTAAAAAGGAAGGATAATTAGGAAGCAGCTGGTTTCTTTGGCCCCGTGTTCTCCAACGAGATGCTTCACCAGGTATCTTCCGAGGGCACGGGCTCATTTTTTTGTCTGAATATAATTATCATCTTTCTAAAATATCACATGTGCACGCCGCTGGGTCACGCGCGATTCGAACTTTTCGACTGACTGTTCACCTTCAAGATTATAAGCAGATGTAGTGAAATAAACTATGAAAAAACAACCTTTTCAGGTGCGATACATCCACGAAACGGGCTATAATTGGACTATTCAACCATTCAGGGATCAATTTGGGCGTCTTTTTGTATTCCTGAAAAGGTTGCAGTTGAAAGCATTTTGTGGAATTCAAACAAAAAAGCAACGCTTTTGCTATATATTACCAGCCACTTTCACAGGCAAAATGATTGGCTGTCTCTTCAAGAACACTTTTCAAGACCATCTCAGTTCATTGAAATCATGAAATCTGATTAAAACAGCAGTACGATATCTTGAAGCAATCACATCGTATTAGATTCCAACGGACGGTTCTAGAAATGATCACAGTCACCCGTAAAAAAGCTGTAATATCCCCGATTGGGATCTCCACATCATTTGTCTTCAATGAATGGAGACCAAAAACTGTTACTCATATCTTTTACCATCGATAATTTTATTGCAATTGACTTGTTAGTGTTAGTAATTTGAAGACATCGTGCTTAGAAGAAGTTATAACGAAGCTGTTTCTCCAACGATGTATTCCAGGCCATGTGAGATTCCAAACGGCTTATTGTGCTAATAAATCCATCCCCGCCCCATCCCCTAGTCTCCACCTAATTTACGTGCGTTATTAAAATACTAAAACCCAATTATGAATCCATTGTTGATCTTTGTTACGGTCGGTTCACTAGGAAAATCGAGTTAACTTCCTTCGTTTAGTGTTTATGAAAATAAGTTAATTATAACAGGTTTTTTTTACCCACGAGCATTGACGGTCTTGTCACTTGAGGCGTTTCCAGGATAGTGGGATTTTTCGCAGAGATATGGAGATAAGCCGAGGGTTTGAGCTCAGGAAACTACAGAGGTGTGGTATAATTCAACAATTACTCGCTTCGGGAGGAACTCATTATTCAGCGTTTATTAGTGAATGGGTGATGATTGAGGAAGTGACTTTAATCATATTTATTGTTTACCTACTCAAGTAGAGGAACATAATATTATAAGAAATGTACTATAGTAACGGAATGGGACGGGGTGAGGATTGACCACTCATTGACTCGTACTTGGGAGGATTTCTCATACGATCAGTCTCTTCCTTTTCTTTAGAGGAATATTATGAATGGAACAATCCCTCTTGGTTTCTATGTAGGCGTAGAGTCCTGTCATGAATTATAGATGATTTCCTTGAAGGTAGGACCTCCGTGGGTCACCGGAACCGGGTCAACAAACCGATTATTGACGTTAGTTAACATCGGAATTTGACCTTTGCCTCGGCGCTGTCACCTGCGTTTTTCATTTGAGCTCAACATAACTTTCACGTTATGAACCGGACGCAACCGCGAAACATTTAGCTCTACGGCTTCAGAAACGAACAGTCGAAGAGTATTCGACATTTTCTAACTTCGTTCTTCTGCAGCAAGTTCTTCCGCGGTGTAGGACGCGGAATCGGAGGACTTAAGCCGTGAATGCACTAGAAAGGAAAGCCTTAGACTGTAAATCCGTTCTTTGAAAGCAGGCAGACAACGGGCCGTCAAAGTGAGTGTATAGTGAGGCAGGAGGATGAGCATGTAGACCCGAGAGCTTATTGACTGCGGAGAAAGAGGACTTGATTTGACTGGCAGTGCGTTCTATTTGAATCCACGTACCGACCGACGTAAGTCGTGGTTCCATCTAAGCACATATTGTAATATTCCATAACCACTAGTGTCCAAACCAGTTTGATTGTGATCGGCGTTCAGCGAAGTTTCTACCAATATTGTTAAAATCAAACTCACAATTTATAAATTCTCCTTCAAATGATAATAAAGACTGTTCCTGCATCTGGTTTATCCTGATGCACCTCAAAGATTAGTCAGAATCCAAGTGAAGGTGTTAAGAGCTTAGTTGTGTTAGTACTTTTATACGGCGGACCGTTACGAAGAAAACACTGCTCGCCCACTTGTTCACGATTTCCAACAATAAATCTCGGTAATCGAGGAGGGTCAAGCCTTCCTGTGGCTGTAAAAATGTGTTACAACGGATCTTGGTGGATTTATGCAACGAGCCCGGGCATTATCATCATTTCGGGCTGCAGGAATAACGGTTTGAGTAAATCAACTCTAAATTCGGCAATTTTTACGAATTATGGCCCTCTATTATATTTGATTGTCGTTGTTTGAACAACCTTTTTTCGCGGGTGTTATAAACGGGCATGTTTTAATTGTCAACGGACTTCACCAATATTCTTGAAGAGCTTCTTCCTCTCGAGATGTAATTTATGTGGAGGCGTTTTAACAACCTTGGCCCCTCTGAAATGCAAAGTGCGTGTCCCAATGGTTTCTCGCGAATGGTAGAAAGCAGCCTACTAGGAAATGGAAAGAAAGATGTTGAGAGACTGTCTTCAACCAAAGGCTGAATTCGTAGTCAGATAAGAAATCAGGGTAGGATTAGGCTAAATTAAATAATATTTAATTTAGCCTAATCCTACCCTGATTTCTTATGTCCCTTATTATGCTCTTGTCATGGTTATTACTCAAAAACTCCACCAAAGGTCACTGTAACCTCTATGATGCAGTGGTTCTATTGTTTGAGGTTTCAATGTGTGATTTTGAGACCACTCGTTAACAACAAAAATATTAAACGGGTTTTCAGACATCTCTGACGTGACTATAAACTCAACTGGTCTGTACACCCTGTCCTATTCCATGCCGTGCTCATTGGTGTTTGTTTGTCATGTGGAAAATTATTTGCAGAATTCTTCCCAGTGGTTAGTGTCAGTCTTTCAGTTCGTGCAAGAAAGCATTGAGATAGTTGTTTACGACCGAACAAGTACCTAATCGAGCTGATCATGTTTTTGAGGGTTCGTCTTTATTTGACCGTGTCCCTCGGTAAGCAATGATGCGGTGGGACGCGGTTCTCATTTCACTGCCCGTTACTAATAAGCATTCTTCAGCTCATTGTTTTCAAGTGGAAAGGGATGTTTGTGAAGCAGAAGGAACGCTCGGACGATAGAGTGGGTGGGATTCGGCCGTTGGTTGTTTTGATAGCGAACGACTTAGCCCTTTTTGAAACCATATGGCGCAAGACCTCTCAAAACCCTTTTGTCCCTTTCTACATGGGCTACGTCAATCAAACGTCCAAGTTGCACAATGAGTCATTCCTACAAGGGACACAGAAACCCTGACGTGGAACAACCGAAAGACTTTTGCTATGAAATCATGGGATTTGTTTTCAAATGATCAGATCAAATATCACTAACTTTCGGCAACCAGGCCAATCTTACGACATCGTACGATGATTCGTGCATTGTACCTAATGAACGCAACCCACTACTGTTACTCTCAATCCCCCGTAATGAAACGCCAAACTATTGAATGAGGGAGAAAGCAGTATCATATCACTTTCTACAGTCAACCTGTTCTGTTCATATTCTCCTATAGATAGAACCTTTCAAAAAAACTCTGCAAATTCTTGACACAACGGTTCATTATCTTCTTTGTACAGATCACCCGGGTGGCCTTCTGTTTAGATCATTAGGTCTAAATGTCTAGATCCTAAATGTTAGATTAGGTAATTATTATTATGAATTACCACTAATTATTAATAATTTTATCAAGTAGCTAGTGAACATTATTATAATTTATTGTTAGGTATTAATCATTTGTATTTATTATTAATTATTATTATTATTAATTATGATTAATTAATACGATATAATTCTGAGGTTTTTAATACTACGTCGGTAATAATTTTTCTATAAAAGAAGTACCTACCAACAAACATTCGAAATTACCTTCATTTCCGTAGCACGAAACGTATTTCAGAACAAAAAACTCGACATCACTTAAGCCATATGATGTTCCAAAGAGCTTGTTAGTATGAAAATGGACCTGTATTTCAACAGTTTGAGTCACGATCGTGTTGTGAGGCACAATCTTTGAGCCGTCATTGTGAACGAACGGCTGGTCCTATACAGCTGCGGATGGTCTTAAAAAATTCTACGGAACAAACTCTATCTAAATATGAAATAAAAAACATACCGTTCTATATGAATTTTTCGAGATATGAGATTTTCAAATTTTCAAAATTCGTTTTGAACCCCTTCCCCTTGACCTAGGGTTATGAAAAGTTTCGAGGACCATTGTGGGGTTGGTCGAAACCCATAAAAAAAATTTCGTAATTTTAACTCAACGCTAACTGGGCAAAGTGGCGCGGACGGCGTACGGCGGACGGCGTACGGCGTACGGCGGACGGACGGATTTTGGTTTATTATCTTCGATAATGAACCATTGGAATCGCCCAAAGAAAAAATTTTTTTAACCCCCCCTCAAAATTTGTTGGTTTACGTTTCAAGATACGTAGATTCAGAAAATCGAATAAAAAAAAATCCGTCCGTCCGCCGTACGCCGTACGCCGTCCGCCGTCCGCCGTCCGCCGTCCGCCGTCCGAGGCACTTTGCCCATTTAGCGTTGAGTTAAAATTACGAAATTTGGTTTCTGGGTTTGGACCAGCCCCACAATGATCCACGAAACTTTTCATAACCCTAGGTCAAGGGGAAGGGGTTCAAAACGAATTTTGAAATTTTGAATATTCCATATCTCGAAAAATTCCCATCAAACGGTGTGTTTTTGGTTTATTATCTTCGATAATGAACCATTGGAATCGCCCAAAGAAAAAAAAATTTTAACCCCCCCTCAAAATTTGTTGGTTTACGTTTCAAGACACGTAGATTCAGAAAATCGAATAAAAAAAAATCCGTCCGTCCGCCGTACGCCGTCCGCCGTCCGCCGTCCGCCGTCCGTGGCACTTTGCCCAGTTAGCGTTGAGCTAAAATTACGAAATTTGGTTTCTGGGTTTGGACCAGCCCCACAATGATCCTCGAAACTTTTCATAACCCTAGGTCAAGGGGAAGGGGTTCAAAACGAAATTTAAAATTTCGACAATGTCATATCTCCAAATATTTAACTGAGCCGTGTAATTTTATGTTCACTTTTGAATGACCTGAAAAATTACGAATCTTTTAAGACCAATTGGATTTTTTTGCGACCAGCCGTTCGTTCACAGTGACCGCGCAAAGGTTTAGGAAAAACACTAAACTTTCGCGTCGAAAACGGCCGCTACGTGGGCCAATCCCCCAGACGCCCAGAATAAAACTACCTTTTTTCATCTTCCCGGTAAACTACAGTCTAGAAATTTTAACCATGAGTCGGGGATAGACCACATTGCAATATTCACCCGGTTTCACATCTGTAAAATTGTTTAAATAATACCTATTTGTTTAAACAAATTAAATTTTGATGATGAGCTAGATACTTGAAATTTTAAATATAGGTCAGAAATGGATGACATTTCAATATTCACTCGGTTTGTATGACATGGTATGAGTATGGTAAGGTATATTATTGTATGTATGATTTAGTACAGTATGATAAGATAGAAAAGAAATTCGTATGGTATGGTATGAGTACGGTGAGAATATGGTATGGTGCCGATTTGCAACACAGTCTGGTATAGACAGAAGGGTGATCTGCACAAGGAAGATAATAAACCGTTGTGTCAAGAATTTGCAGAGTTTTTATTTCATATTTAGATAGAGTTTGTTCCGTAGAATTTTTTAAGACCATCCGCAGCTTTGTACGACCAGCCGTTCGTTCACAATGACGGCTCAAAGATTGTGCCTCACAACACGACCGTGGATCAAACTGTTGAAATACAGGTCCATTTTCATACTAACAAGCTCTTAGGATCATCATATTGCTTAAGTGATGTCGAGTTTGTTGTTCTGAGGTGCGTTTCGTGCTACGGAAATGAAGGTAATTTCGAATGTTTGTTGGTAGGTACTTCTTTTATAGAAAAATTATTACCGACGTAGTATTAAAAACCCCAGAATTATATCGTATTAATTAATCATAATTAATAATAATTATTATTAATAATGAATACAAATTATTGATACCTAACAATAAATTATAATAATTTTCTCTAGGTACTTGATAAAATTGTTAATAATTAGTGATAATTGATAATAATAATTAATCTAACATTTAGGATCTTGACATTTAGACCTAGTGATCTAGACAGAAGGGTGATCTGCACAAGGAAGATAATAAACCGTTGTGTCAAGAATTTGCAGAGTTTTTGGTTTATTATCTTCGATAATGAACCATTGGAATCGCCCAAAGAAAAAATTTTTTTAACCCCCCCTCAAAATTTGTTGGTTTACGTTTCAAGATACGTAGATTCAGAAAATCGAATAAAAAAAAATCCGTCCGTCCGCCGTACGCCGTACGCCGTCCGCCGTCCGCCGTCCGCGCCACTTTGCCCAGTTAACGTTGAGCTAAAATTACGAAATTTGGTTTCTGGGTTCGGACCAGCCCCACAATGGTCCTCGAAACTTTTCATAACCCTAGGTCAAGGGGAAGGGGTTCAAAACGAATTTTGAAATTTTGAAAATTTCATATCTCGAAAAATTCATATAGAACGGTATGTTTTTTATTTCATATTTAGATAGAGTTTGTTCCGTAGAATTTTTTAAG
The DNA here is from genome assembly GCA_963920205.1 of Stenodema calcarata. Taxonomy (NCBI): domain Eukaryota; kingdom Metazoa; phylum Arthropoda; class Insecta; order Hemiptera; family Miridae; genus Stenodema; species Stenodema calcarata. Next base: position 1,917,148 of record OY986055.1, read on the forward strand.
ACCATCCGCAGCTTTGTACGACCAGCCGTTCGTTCACAATGACGGCTCAAAGATTGTGCCTCACTACAGGATCGTGAACCAAACTGTTGAAATACAGGTCCATTTTCATACTAACAATCTCTTTGGAACATCATATGGCTTAAGTGATGTCGAGTTTGTTGTTCTGAGGTGCGTTTCGTGCTACGGAAATGAAGGTAATTTCGAATGTTTGTTGGTAGGTACTTCTTTTATAGAAAAATTATTACCGACGTAGTATTAAAAACCCCAGAATTATATCGTATTAATTAATCATAATTAATAATAATTATTATTAATAATAAATACAAATTATTAATACCTAACAATAAATTATAATAATTTTCACTAGGTACTTGATAAAATTGTTAATAATTAGTGATAATTAATAATAATTATTAATCTAACATTTACGATCTAGACATTTAGACCTGGTGATCTAGACAGAAGGGTGATCTGTACAAAGAAGATAATGAACCGTTGTGTCAAGAATTTGCTGAGTTTTTTTATTCGATTTTCTGAATCTACGTATCTTGAAACGTAAACCAACAAATTTTGAGGGGGGGTTAAAAAAATTTTTTCTTTGGGCGATTCCAATGGTTCATTATCGAAGATAATAAACCAAAATTGCATATTAAATCACATCCGTAACTCAATCACTTACGATTCCCCACACGTTATTTATTTGATGGATAAACGCAGAGAATCAAATTTTCATCACTTCCTGCGCCTTTGAACCTCAAGAATAAATTACAACGAGCATCGTTGAGCATTATATGATTATATCCGTATGTCTCATACCATTAGCATAATCGTTGATTCGAAAGAACGCCTGACCACTTCTTATTCTGATACTTATCTTCGAGTATTTTCATTGTGGATACAGGAAGGTGCGTTTGATCGGCCCCTTCTTCGCTGTGCCCACAGTTGAATCGTCAACACTACGCCAAAGGCACAAATCTGCCGTTTTGACTATTTTCTCTCAAGTTTCTACCTGGAGTTACTACTTGATGTAGTTTTGATATGTGAAAGCAGTGCCGATTATCATATGCAAAAATCACGAATACTACCTACGAAAGACGAAATAGGCTTATCCATTGTTTGAGTAACCGGGGAAAATGAGTGTTTTATAGGCTATTTTGGCGGTTATTATTCTGTATTTTTTATTGCAACAGATATTTTCATACAACTTATTAGCAATAATTGCTAATAAGTTGTATGAAAATATCTGTTGCAATAAAAAAATACAGAATAATAACCGCCAAAATAGCCTATAAAATTATTTTCTTCTGCCACTTAGTATTTACTTTCCAAAAGTAACGTCACTTAGTCATTTGGTCCATTTGAATAGGTTCTTAGCGATTATTCATGCACTTGCTTCACTATTCACTTCTCTGGAAGTAAAATCCGTGTACTCGATGGGAAAAGGCGTCGTTGGAGGCGAAAGGTTCTTTACGCGAAAAAGTATTAGGGCGTTCGTCTCGATATTGGGATAACGCAATGTCCAGCCCGGAGGGGACGGGAAAATTTGCATGAGAAAACCTCAGAAAGGGCCGAGAAAAAGGGCCGTGGATGGGAAAAGTTATTCCGGGGGGTCTTCTTCTACTTCACTCTTCCACTTCTTCTCGGCTTGTTATTTATGAGGTGGCGTCATCTTATCAAGGCTTGCAACCCCCAAGATGGCGCCTCGGTAATGGAGAGCCTCCGTTGATAAGATATTCTCCTCTTCCCGGACGTATAAATAAATTAGGGGTGCTGCGGTCAGGGGGTTCACCCTTTCTTGCCCAAACTTCACACAACTTTTCCACCGGAATTAAGCGTCTTGGGAAATCGCGGGAGCAACCTTCAAGAGCAATAAATAGTCATACAGTCATTCGGAAGACATAAGGGCAACATGCCCTCGGCGATCTCCGGTAATTGGTTAGACATCATCGTTTATTTTTCACTCAAGTCCCGTTGTACAAATTCGGAATAATATAGATGTGTAGATAAAACTTATTCCAAGAGTAAGAAAAGATCGGTTTGTATGCACGTGGAACCGAAGTTACCCGTTGTTTACTCTTGGAAAATTCTTCGATAATTCGAGGACGGGATAGTGGGGATAATGAAGGTATCCCTGGAATATAATCAAAATAAAATTGGCCTCCCGCTACAACGACCTCTACCGCAATAATTTGGACAGCGAAAGGTTTCCCCCGAACTCGTAAGTTCCAGCCAATGCATAAGGCACCATCCTTGTACTGCCGTCCTAAGCAAGAAAGGTGTATCTCAAATAAATGAAATTCTCGTTAGAATCATTTTTAGTTATTCACCTTTCGCACTTTGTGGATAACTTTTTTCAATGTTTTTTTTTTCCAAATTCTTTATTTATTAAAGATTGCGATAACAACTGAGCCCATCTACCTAAGTCACCTGCATACATTAATCACATATTATTGGAGTTGCAGCTCATAATCTGACCCAATTACACACTGGATCGTTCATTTCGGTCCTCAATTTTGTGAAACACATAATACATAGGTAATAATATTAAAGGTTTAAATTTCAGACATTCGTTATTATTCATGTAAAAAGAAAAACAAAATCGGGTTTTAAATTAATAAACAACGACAACTCATCATCACGCAGTTTCCTTATGAAATAGGGTATATAACTTATATAATATGTCTTGAAAGTTGTACATAGTATTGCATACAATGAGTGTGTGTGATTTAGTTTGACCGTTAGTAAGAATGATGTTGAGGGATGTCGAGGGTCGGTCATTGCATACAATGTACAGCTAACATAATTTCTTTAGTGAAACATATAATTAATGTTCAAACTGTGTAATGATTGAAGTCTCGATACGCTTTCGCTTCGCTATGAAGCTGCTAAAAGTGAAAACAGGCTGTGATCGGCCTCAAACGACTATACGTTGTTAGCAGCTCAGCAATGTTAGTGAGTACACATTCCTGATTGATGGGGGAGAATCCAGTGAGGATCCGTTGGTATTAAAACCCCATGACGTTGTCGGCGTTGGGAAGGTCGATTCATTAAACACGTGCTCTCGAAAATAAATTTCCGGGATGCGAGAGGGGAGAGGGTTTCGTAAGGGGTGGATAATTTTGAAGAAACGATGAATATTTAAGAAGAACACCCGGGATTAGTGGATCCTCAAATCTTCCAACTTCCTTCGAACTTGAGAGCTAAGTACCCGAGCCAAGTCCGGAGGCTTCCTTCCTCACTTCTACCCCTCGCCCAACATCTTATTCGAAGGTGGAATTAACCCTTTAATAAGTCAAAAGACCTCCTTTACAAGTTTGGTTCATCGTGTGCCTGGCTTATCGAGAACAAACGACTAGAATTTATCTTGAATAGTTTACAGTAAGTCGCTACCCGGATCATGGAACCACACTAATCAGTTGTTCTATTCGAATCATTTCATTTTACGATTCCTTTAATGTCCCTAAAGCGAGAGGTAGGAACAAAATAAAAACGTTGCGAATTTCTCCACAAGTTTATTAGTTCCTGCCTATATCACTGTTCTGCATACTAAATATCTTTGTACGAAACAATTAGAGTGTTAAGTAAAAACAACGACCAGGAACACAGCCTCCGGCATGTTTCATGTAACAGATATATAATGAACCAAAAAACATACTAGTCACAGATATTCTAACAAGTGGGGTTCAGTCCTCCATCAGAATTAATTTGGATTTGGACGTTTCCACCCAATAATTTATTACCTACGAATCACACTGTGCACTACTGAAATTGACTTGAGTGTTTTCATAGTACCTATAAATCGTATAAAATTATGTATAAAAGAGGAAAGTACGAGAAAAGATCCAACATCCTTCATACGGACCTTTCTACCCTATGCATGGCCATCTCCGCCACCGGTAATGGATTGGCAGGGAGGATTACAGGGTGACGGTGGTGGAAAGCAAAGGGGTGGATGACTTCCGCTTCCTCTTCATCCTGCCATATCCGTCCTTTCCATCTTCATCTCTTTCCGTCCTCACCGAAGATCTTGATGACCTCAAAGTGAATAACGAGGCGTGGTAGGGGGATATCGAATGACCCATTCAACCTCGGGTCGCTATGACCTGAGGGATCGGGTCGGTAACTCTTGTGATTTGGATGCGGTGGTCATTTCCCGTTTGTTTTATGATTACTGCAAGAGCTCCAAAGGGCAATTTAAACGCTTTTGGTGTTCAACGACTCCCAACCTACAAAGTTCCAAGACCTCCACTCCCGTGACCGTTAACGTTTGTATAAGCAGCCAGGAGTGGGCTTCGGAACCTCAGGTCTTAGGTTTGAGTTTTCTATTGTTTTCAAGATGCTCAGGTCTAAGTTTTAGCGGCTCGCAAAAGCCACCTCACGGCACCGTTACATCCAGCTTTCTGTAGTCGTCATGACCTCAGGTTTGAGCAGCTTCTACAGTCATGGCTCTCTTGAGGATGTCGTCGAATACAACTTCTTCCTCGCTCTGTTCCCTGATGGAATCGTCCCGAATCCCTTGAATAAGTTGGACTCTGAGGAGGACGTGTGTGATTGAGACTTGTTCTTCACATTCACACCTAACGTAAAACTCGCACTCGGCCACACCCGTGCCACTTCTGTTTGAACAGTAGGAATCCTGCCTTTTCTAGCCAGATTCGTGCTGGGAAACCTCGGGCTGCAATATCCTCATTGCACTGGTCGTCATTTACGTTCCATCAAATTATGATCGATCGCACGTTCACCCTGAAGAACTTCCCATTCATCATGTTTTCAAGATATCACCACCAACTCGGCCGCCCCCTTTTGCCACCGGAATTTTTCTCGTATGTTTTCCGCACGGACTGACCGAGCGATCGCTTTCAATTAGGTCTTCCCTCCGACGAGCACAATCACGTCTTCACGCTCGACTACCTCAATAGAGGCCATGTGTCTTTTCCCCCGTCTTTGAGCCATCGTTCCGGTGAAATTAAACTCAAATTGTGGTGACTTTTGTCGTACTTCGTCCCCCTCGTTCATAATTTTTTTGTTCTGTACACTGTTCGTTTAACACCACCCTCAACAAATGTCAAAACTAGTTCACCGTAACATTCGGCCGCCCCTGAAAACCATGATGCGGTCATAAAAGTATTTTTTTATTCTCGGAACCATCAGAAAAACTCGCTTCTTATCAGTAAATCATCCCACGTACTTTAAACCATATAAATAGGTTTTTTTATCGTTATTTTTTTCTTGCTTCAATCTCGTTTAATTTATGTGCGGCCAGGACTCGGTGCAAGGTGTTCCTAGTGGCGAGGGAGGAAAAGCATTCAATGACCACCTATTTATGTATGCGGCCCGCGTACCGTCCACCCGCTCTCTTCAACCCTCTTTTACACTTTTATCAATAACAAGAGCCCGACCTTTTTTACAGCTATTCCCAGTTCGAGGAAACCGTGATAACATACTAAAAATGACGGTATTTCGCTTGGTGTTTCATTGGAAAAAAAACGAAAAAAAAAAAACGGATTCTTTGACAGCTTATTAGTTTCTGTGTCGATCGATGTACGAAGTAACCGGAGTTAAGATGTAAAATACAGTGGGATAGGATGTCCGGATTGTCCTTGTCACAAACATGTCAGTCCAAACCAACATTCCAATTATTAATAGATGCTCAGATATCATTCAACGTGGATGAATAATTTTATATTGACAGATTGAAGAAGGACTGGTCGTGGCAATGGAAAGAATATATTTGCAAATGGAAAGAATACACTATTTTTGGTTCATTTCTCTCGAGTCCTGGTATTCTCCAAAGGATTGACTATCCTGTAGTTCTAGAATCTGCTATAGTTTTGTACGTACAGACATGTAAAATATTGTCTTTGAATACGGCAGCTACTCGGGGTTCGTGGAAGGACGTTATGTTTCGGTGTGTTTTTCGTAAAGTTTTGTCAGGTCCACTTGCTGAACGGACTCTCATTGTTTCCAACTTTCGACGCGATATTTTATCGGAGCGCCAAGTCCGTTCGTTTCGAAATTTCCTCATTCGACAAGGAAAATGATAACTAACAACTGCGAACAGGAGGAGGAAACGGCGAACGCTGTAATTTGGGCGATGGCGATGGTCTCCCTTTCCCGACACACGTTCAACGCATTGTTTATGAAACGACTTATATATCCAGAGGTGGGGGAAATCGAAACAAAGAAAAGTGGAGACTACCTGCCTCGTTGAGTATTCAGATGTCACAACTTCGGTCGGCAAAGGCTCAGTATCTTTTTTGCTGAACCCATCGCACCCCCAACCCTTCGTTACAAAGATCACGTGTGTACAATGTGTGGACACGGAGCTGCGACGTATATGAAATGGACCCTCGAGTCCGTTCCCGGCGTTGAAATAATGAAAAATGTAAATATGTGTTCTGAAAAGGGGAGAGAATTTCATATTGCTTGGAATCTTATCATCGCTGTGGAGATCGTTTCTCTTCAACCAGAGACCATCAATTGAAGGGGGAACGTTCTCCACCGCTTTTCCACTCAACTTCACAACACTCACCAAATATTTTAAATGACAACATTTCTTCTAGAATTACACTCGTCTCATTATTTTATCGTAATTTATTATCCAACCAAGAGACCTCAGCACGGTGTGCACGCTCATCCAAGTACCGGTTTTACTAACTGATCATACGTATTTTATGATCAATCTGACTATATCCCTCGAGTAACCCTTTGCAGCTTTGGCCGGTCAACTCCTGCCCTGTCCACTGATTCTAATACGCCTTATGTTCAAATCCAGAAATTTTCCAGAAAAAGAAACTCATTTAATTTGGTTCAGTTGTTTGGTTATTAGAAAAAACTCATTTATTATGGTTCAGTCTTCGATTTTATTCGTAGGATTGAGTTTATACAAATTTAATATGTTTCTTATTCTTCTTTGTTTCAGAACCAAGTAACTACGTCTGTTCGACGTGCAAAGCAAGGCTTCACTCAGCTTGGAGACTCGTACAGCACGTCCAGAACAATCACGGTATGAAGATATACGTTGACTCGACATCAGCCTCATCTTCATCCATCACCTCCTCTCCTGGAACGTCTTTGAGCACCGGGAAGAATCAATCCGGTTCTTCAACGTGCTCCACTAGTTCATCAGGTTGCTCCTCCAGCGGGAATCCGCCTGGCCCCGCGACTCCTCTGTCTCTCGGAGCTCCTCCAAGGTTGGGGATTCCTTCAGCATCGCCAATGGTAGAACCTCCGATCCCGCTTCATAACCCGTTCACTGTCGGTGGCATCCTCAGGTTACCGATGGAACCGCCGAGACATCACCAGTTTCCACCTAGTTCACTTGGAAACAGCTCAGGATCTCTATTCGCCCGGCCCTCTAGTCATAACGAACATCATTTCAGGATGGACCAATTAGTCTCGGAACAATTCCGCCTTAGTCAACATCATGCTGGTCTTAACCTCGCTGCTGCTGTTGCTGCAGCCAGTAGAGTCCCACCGCCACATACATCTTTTGGTCCATCTCCTGGGGACAGACCGTCGCCAATTTTGCCTCCCTCCAGTGTGGCAAGATCTCCTGTAGCTCCACCACCACCATCACTAGGTCTTTCTCTTGAACCTCAGCTGGATTTTTACTCGCAGCGGTTGCGGCAATTAGCCGGAACAACAAGCCCTGGCCCGAATAGCGGAGGAAACGCGTCTCCTTCATCAAGGAAACTGACTCCACCATTCACCAGCCCAAACAGCAGCCTGCAACCGCCCGCAAGTCTACCCCCAGCTGTTTTGAACAATAATAACAATAACAATAGTACAAATAACAACAATATCAACTCCCAGTCCCCCAGCCCAAGACCACACTCACGTTCTCCATCCGTTGAACCAAAGAGCCAACCGGAGGAACCGTCTTCAAGTGAATTGTTAGTAAAGGTTGAAGCACCCACCACACCTCGGTCATCTGCTTCTCCTCCAAACAAGCCAGCTGACTTCTCAATGACTCATCAATCTGAGAACATGGAGACTGGTGACTCCAACAAGATTCACGCTTGCGACTACTGCGGTAAGAAATTTCGATTCCAAAGTAACTTACTCGTCCACCGGCGTTCTCATACTGGCGAGAAGCCATATAAATGTTCTGTTTGCAATCACGCTTGCTCGCAAAGCTCGAAGCTCAAACGACATATGAGGGTTCATCGCCGCATGACGGCTGGGAATGATGATGGTAACCCTAACGGTAACACGTCAACAAATTCCAACAATGAACATGGATCGAACGAAGGCTCTATTGGAACAATGGAGGACGACGATGACGAAGATGATGACGAGGAAGATTTGGAAGAGGATGAAGATGAGGAGGAAGAAGATGAGGATGAGGAAATGGAACTCGAGGATGAGGAAGGTGACGAAGATGACGACATTGGTGGTGATGCTCCAGAAGATCTGACCACAAAATCCAATTCATCTACTTCCCCTACTGCTGGAGAGCATAAAGGTTCAACATCGCCCCACAACATGGACAAGGTACCGTCAGGATCCTTAGTAGGGGAATTCATGGATAAATATGGGCTGAGTAACATCCAGCAGTACAGCGAAGCTTACAAACAGGCTCTCAAGGAGTCCGTTGGCGCTCATCATATCATGAGGAAAGAAGATTTGATACACCGATCTCATTTGCTGTCTGACAATAACAACTGTAAACCTCCCCATCGGTTGGAGAACGGATTGCTCGAAAAGTCCGCTGCGGCATTGAGATTTAGGGAAGAATTTGCAAAAAATATGATGAGTGGACAGCCACCGTTGGATTTGGTGGCAGGTCACCCAGGTCTCTTCGGCTCCCCTTTTGAGAATCCCTTTGAAGCCAGCAAGAGACTGAAATTAGAACGAGATGGAAGCATTGGTAGAGGCGAAAGAGACGGATTGTACCCGAGTATGTGGCTTCCCGCTATGGCAGCACACCACAGGGAGCAAATGTTTGGTGGAAACGGATCTGAATCTGACATAATGAAAGACAATTGTAAGGGTGGCAGTCCGAGTACCAGCGCGTCCTTGGCTGCCGCTGCAGCCGCTGCAGCTGCTCTGAACCTCGGGCTCCCAACTCAAAGTATGAAGAAAGAGTCACGACGGAATGACACCTGCGAGTTTTGCGGAAAAGTATTTAAGAACTGCAGCAATTTAACCGTCCATAGGCGTTCTCACACAGGCGAGAAACCGTACAAATGCGAGCTCTGCTCATACGCCTGCGCTCAGAGCTCCAAGCTCACGAGGCACATGAAAACTCATGGACGGATGGGTAAGGACGTCTATCGGTGCCGTTTCTGCGAAATGCCGTTCTCTGTACCTTCCACTCTGGAGAAACACATGAGGAAGTGCGTAGTGAACCAAAACATTAAAGTTGACCACATGATGCCATCCATGCTGGGTGGCGACAGCAACATAAAAGTTGAACACATGTTGCCAATGATGACGAGTGGTGACGAAGATTCCGTTGCATCCACGCCCAAAGATGCAGCTACCACGTGACTCTATCCTTGGGCAGGATTCAGACCTCTTCAGAGCATCTACTAAATGACACTTAAATTTCCTAAGTTCCTGGTTGTACGTCTTGGACGAAAACTGGGCTCAGTGTTGTTTTTCGAAAAATCCTGTTGTTTGCAATTGACGCCAAAGCAATTTTCGTAGAGTCTTATTGTAAATAGTAGGTCAAGTCTCTGTACTTAATAGCGTAAAATTCATTCTCCATACAACGAGTATACTACTTTCCTTTTTGTTGGTTTAGGAAATGTACTATAGTTTTCGACGAAGCTTTAAAATTTGTTTTTGGTCCAAGACTTTTGAGTTGTTATTGTTTTCATTGGACTTGTTGTTTTGAAAATAATTTTCGGAATTCGGAACTCTAGTTTTTCTCTCATTGTCGTTCCGTTCTAAGATGGGACCTTATCACGGCAATTCAAATCCTTGATCTTGGTCAAGCGAATTTACACGCCACACATTTTGAGCTCAAGGAGCGGTGTTTTATAGACATGTTTCATTGAACTCGTATTATTTTTTTGATTAAGAAGTCATTCATTGAACCGGTCATCCAACATTTCACACCTTGAACTCATAATGTCAAAACCCTCATTCAAAGACCTGTCAAATCCATGAATAGTGACCGATATACATTCCACAGTACCACGGATAATTCCATTTTAAGACTTGAATATTTTATGTTGATTCGGATATGTGTACGTACTTAAAAGAGATGTGATATGAGATTCTGGCGTTTAGTTTATACCGTTCGAATTTTTTTTTTTTTTTTTTTTTGCTTACCCCCTCGCTCTTTCGCCCGTTTTATCCACTCTGTTTTGTATAATTTTGTATTTTATATTGTACCTATTACTTATAATTTATCTGTATAAATGTGTGTATATCTCATAGCTTTATCAATGTGTACATAAAATGAATTAAGAAAAAAAAAGATGTTATTCCTTTTCATCGAGTTTGTGGTTATGATACCGACCATAATTTTCAAATAAAAAAAATAAAATAAAATAAAATAAAAAACTGTTGTGAGCAAAGGCAAATTGATGTTCTTCTTCTCATAGCTAATAATTAAGTGGGATTGAAAACGTATTGTGTTGTAAATAAATACAAACAAACATATTTCCAAAAACATCGTCATCAAGGAGTCTAATAAGTTCGCAATAAACGTTTTGTATCATTAGTATTAATATTGTCGATTATATCAAAATATGTTCCTCTAATTAGGTCACATATAATTTCAACGGTTATTTTTATAAGAATCAACTTAGAGTGTTCTCATTCACGTTTTTCGGAGCATTCCGAGTAAAGTATACCCCCTCATCCGCGTTTGATATTATGATACAGATAGCTAAAATATAACAGGGTAAAAATAAAAGTAATAAATAAAAAGTAAATGGAATATTACATGAATTTCAATCCCTTTCTAAATGTGTATAGAGTGAGTGTAACTAGGTAGGGTGGCCAACTGTGTCTGTTCCTATTAGACTTTATTAGAACACAGTGCACCCGTTTAGAGAAAATTACGTTGCAAATCTCACTGGTCTTACATGTACGTGCAATCTTCCCTCCCCTCCCCTCTCCCCCTTTTTCGAAAATTGTAATTAATGTTATGTTTATTGTATCATAACTCTGTACACATCTTAATAGGAATAGCATGTGTGAAATATTGTTGTTTATAGTTTTAAATTTAGCATATCTCCCTTGGTTTCCATCATCTTTCGATATCTGCAATTACTGACGAGTCAGTATTTATTTATTATGAACCCGTATTGATTAATCTTGTTCATGTAATGTACGGAAATTTTGAAGATTATGATTGTAGAGTTGTGTATTTATGGATAAAAACATGTATGAGAAGCGCTGCCGTTCACTTATAAAGCTCTTCCTACGAAACGAGTTTTCTTTCGTTCCCCCTACTACCACAAAGTAACATTGAGGAGAGTAGATTGAGTAGAGTAGATTGAGTACAGGAGAGTAGATTGAGTACAGGTGAGTAGATTGAAGAGAGTAGATCTATTAATTTCGTTTTTCCTAAAACCTGTATGTTCGAGTTGAAGCAGACGTATACGGTAAGGACAGGTAAGGCTGAGTCATATCAGCCTTGAGAATCCAGTGACATAAGATGGACTCATTGCCGTGAATAAATGAATGAAGTAAAGAACATTCGCACATCTTGAAAATGTCGTCTCTAGTCTGCTATTTCATTACACTATTTGCATTCATTAGAATTTCATTTTATTTTATTTCATTTTATCATTATTTCATTCATTAGAAGTGGAAGATGATCTGAAATTTGATGAGGTGAGAACCGGCCCGTAGATGGTGTCCACTCAACTTGACGTCGAATGATGTAGCTACATGGGAACATCTACTAACTACAATTTTTCGGCTGACCATCAAACACGTAGGGAATCATTGGGTTGATTCGCTCGACAGCCTTCATTGCAATAGGTATCAATTGATAACGTTAATTTAGTTAGGTAGGACTAACAAACGCTACTCCCCTGAAAACGCCTTCTGAGTGTTCAATCCGCGGAACTTTTCCTATTGACCCGATGTACTCGTACATAGTGAGTACACAGTCATGCAACATGGCTATAAGAGCGAATTTTGGGAGAAATAACTGGTTTTATGTAGAACCTCAACCACGTTTCTTCATCTTCAAAGTGCTCCAGTTTGAGAACGGCATAAAATATCACAATTCTGAAGTATGTTTAATTTTGGAATATTTTTGGGTGTCGGTGGGTCAATTGACCCATGCGAATTAGGTCAAAGTGACCGACTGACCACGTAAAATGCGCATTTATATGCAAAGACTACGTGTGATTTTATCAGATTTTTAAAAGTGAAAGCAAAGTTTTTACAGGTTTTTTTCTTCGGAAAACAGCCGTTTGGCCCCACTGTGCGGCCCCGGACCAGTTGAGCGGCTGAAACATGTTCAATGCTTATAGAAATTTAGCCGTAAGGCTCAAAACAAAATGAGGCCCGAAAGGTCAAGTTTTCTAATACTCTTGTTTTCCTCTATGACATGGGTTTCCACAATTTCGACGCGAGTGATTTAGTTCGTACACGCAGGAGTTTGGTAGAAATTCGGTTATGGCCCCTAGACGCTCTTTATGCAATAGAAAGAATTAAATAGCTAAAAAAAACTTAGGTTATATCAGGTTATGAACCTCGTGACCCCCCCCCCACACACACACATCGAAAATCCATGTGTTTGGCTGAACTTTTGTGGCAGTAGACGGGTTTCTCAGCCCCAGAGGGTGAATCTGTACCAAGAACCAGCGATATCAATTATGTATGATTTTCAGGCAAAAGAATACGAAGGACGTAATATGCGTAATTTATTTGAAATTGCTCCCACCAGAATACGCTGCAGCCCATATATCGCGAAATATGGAAATAACGTATATTATTTGTATATCACTTTATTAGTCAAGTCCATATTGAGTAGACTGTCCGCTTGAAGGTTGACTTACCAATTCCGCTCGATGGTGACTTCCTCTGCAGGGTTTCGAAATACAGGGCCAAACTCAAGATCTCGATGCTGGAAGTGAATGTGTTTGTTTGGTGACAAATTGAACACAGATGTGATTTGAGGGGAATGGAGGAAGTTTTATAGGTTAAGCAGTGGTTCTTGGAGTAAAAATTAATCTGACTTGGCCGCACCATGGCTATAAAATGAATTTCAGATTTAGAAAACGGTTTACTTGAGGACCTATAAAAAGGAACTGCCCAATGGGGGTTCGTCAACCGAAGGCGTCACAGGAAAGGCTTGTTTAGGTTAGTCCACCAAAACAACTCAACACCTTACCAACAACCTCCACCGCTACAGCTTTCAAAAAATAAACTGTGCATTATCATTCTCGTAATTATCTATTTCTAAACCGTTACGATAAGCCAACCTGGGCCGTCAAGAAGACATTGTTTTGTCCCATCAAGTTCCTCGTTCTGATATACTTTTTGTGTCTACGGAATTAAGGATATTTAGACAATTTGGTGGTAGGTAGGTACATGTAACGTTTTTTGAACACGGGGGTACCTCCCCCCCCTCTCCCCTCCCTTCACCTACCATAAGAAGGTGGTGAGAGCGGGGGAGGAAGATTGTAGATTTTACGCTCATAATCTATGGGCTTAAATTACAAGCTGTTGACGAGGGGATTTGAAAAATTGATGTTTTTTTAATCCGGGGGTACCCTGGGGGTGGGTCTAGATTTTACGATTATAATCTACCGTTTCAAATGAAAGTTGTTGACAATGGGATTTGAAAAATTTAAATGGAACAGTATAGTTTTTAGTTCTCAGTTTAATGAAGTGTTTAATTTATACAATTTTTTATGACCATCAGGAGGTTTATATGTACCTATTTAATTATCATTAATTAATCATGATAATTACCTATCAATTATAATTTATCTATCTTTTAGAAATCTAGACAGAAGAGTAATCTGTACAAAGAATATAATAAATCGTTGAGTAAAAAAACGAATTTTGAAATTTTAAAAATTTCATATCTCGAAACATTCAAATAGTATAGTTTTTACTTCACATTTACATGGAGTTTATGTTTTAGAATTTTTTAAGACGATGCTACAGCTTCGTACGACCAACCGTTCGATCACAATGAGTGCCCAAAAGTTGAGCCGATATGAACCTATCAACACGATCGTGAATCAAACGGTTGAAATACAGGCCATTGTTCATACTTAGGAACAGCTGTTTGGAACATCACATGGTTTTCATGATGTAGATTTCCTTGTTCTGAGGTACTTTTCGTGCTACGGAATGAAGGTAATTTCGAATGTTTGTTGGTAGGTACCTCTTTTTTTATAGAAAAGTTCTTGCCGTCGTAGGTCGGTGGAATTAAACGCCCCAGAATAATATTGGTACATTTTATTTGTAAACAATTCATCATCTCTATCAATTAGTTTCTGCAGCAGTGTAGGTTGGAACGTGTACAACGGTATTCCCTGTAATTTGGTAATCACACTTCTTGTTTCCGCGGGTAGCTAAAGGCAGAGGTAGGGATAGTTGAGGGCTTATGTCGCAAAGTTTAGCATCTTTCTGAAGATCCATCATGTTCATTGGTACTTCACTGGAACCTTCAAAATGAACTCAAAGTTCTGAAACTTTTGATTTATTTCGAAGATTCCTAATTTTTTGCATAAATGTTTGAATTGAGAAATGAAGGTAGGTAATTTATTTTAATTGTTATTTTACTATTGTATCGTTTTGTGTTCCAAGTCATTTTTGATTACTACTACGTTCTTATGTTATAGGTATTACCTATGTTGAATGATGGTGTAAGACTTTTTTTTTTTGTAAAATATAAATACTTAAAAGCTAAGAAAATTTGTTACACAAAAAGCTAAGAGTTACCACATTTGTGTTACTTTTAATCTTAGTAGTTTTCAGAAATGTTTTAATGGTGAATTATTCATTAGCCTCTATTAAATTAATGTCCGAAGTGTGAGGGAACGGCAGCTATTCATCCAACTGAAGTCTGGACGTTTGGTTCAATTGAACTCTTCTATTTTGGACACCCCTCAACAATGGACACCCGCAGGACCCAAAAACAGTGACCACTAAAAGTGTTCTCATAGAAATCTTGAGAAGTGATCCGGGATTGAAGAAAGTTCGGACGGGGGACGTTTTATCCGCTCGTCCGCTAAAGGCCCGGATGGTTGAAACACGCCAGGAGAAGGAGAAAAGGGCCTATCGGACTTGGGGCGAACTCAGCGGGTGAACGGCTAGTGGTGACATCTGTGGAGCGTGTCTTCAACTGAACTTTCTAGTCGATAGCGTAGTTCTACACCGGGATCCGCATCCCCGACGAAATTCGTGGGAAAAGTTATGCAGTTGCCAAGTCGTAGAAATTTCTTTCTTCTCGTGATACATTTTGTTTGTTTTTCACTCCTTTCAGCGTGTATTTTGAGAAGTTTTTCTTTTCGTCTTATGTAGCAGCTGGTATTGTTTATTTCTGTTAATCGGCTGGTACCGTATTCTTGATGATTAAATAAATTAAATGTACCTACCCACATCCTTCATTTGCAAACAAACGCTTTTCATATCCCCATCATTCGACTAGATAAAATCCCAAACCGATTTCAAACTTATCCCAGCTGTTGAAACGCTGCGAACTTTTTCTTGGCACTTGAACATTTTTGCTTTATTAGACATTTTTTAATAAATTATTAATATTTATTTAATAATCTAACTTTGTTATCGACGAGGCTTTTTAACTGAATAACACTGAGATACAGCAATCTCACAAAAGTATAATTCAATGAATTTTAACATAATAGAATATGTGTGAATACTTTGTTAAAACTTTGAATGTAAATAGTCTATAGGAATTTCCAACCCTTTTTCATCAAACACTATTTAAACTCAGTATTTAATTTCTAACTTTGTAAGAAATTCCCGAGGGCCTAATCTCCATTTCGACTTCAAATTACCAAGTGTCATACAACACTCAGGGTTTTTCAAATCTACCGAGAGAATCTCAAGAGTCCAGAGAGTTCCTTTAAATCAACGAGAGTTTTAATTACCACGAGTCGACTTCGATTAAACTGGCTCAGCTGTTCAACATCTGTACATGCATTTCAACAGCATGTATTCAGACTTCTTGAGATTGAGTTTGACTGTTTGACCGTTTATTTATTAACCTGCAGAGAAATTAGGGCCATAAGGCCCTCTCTACCACTCTGGCAGGAAACATGATTACACAAAATTTGTATATTTATATATTTAATATAAAGAAAAAAAAGAGAAATCAGAATTCATAATGAAGTCAAGTGTGGCTTGAGTGTCAGGTTGAGCTGAATTTTAGCCGTTGATTAATCATTAATCTACGGTTGCTGTAGGTATATCAGCGTGCTGCTTTGGATTACACCACAATCTGTGTCACAATGATTACTCGAGATATTAAATACAGAAACGACTTGTTTTCGTTGACTTTAGAAGCTATTTTAAAGCCCGCCCTCTAAAACCGTCAAGCTCCAGTAAATGCCAATCAATAACATCAAACTTTTGAATGGGTCCAGGTAAGCAGTTTTAGCATCGCCCTTATGCTTTCCCCTATTCTTTGTCCCTATTGATATGCACAACGGCTGTAGTAAACCTACGAAATCGTTTTATGGAGGATACTGCTGCAAGATTGAAGTACCATTTCACAATGTCCGTTAAGGTGTCAATAACGATAGTAGTGTAGGAGAAACTCATTGAATCGGCCGAAGTTAGAGGATGATTTGCTTAGGGAGTTACGAACGCTAGAAAAAGATTGGACTCGAAATAAAACCCGTGGGCGGCAAACGGAACGCAGGATTCCTCGAGGTGCCGCGTCGAAGGATGCGTTTCCCACCTGACAGTTCGTCACATCTCTGTTTGCATTGAGAACCTGGTGATGAGGGAAGGTGCTGGCGAGGTCGCGACCTCCTGAGTAAGAGCTTTCTCTTATGAATAAGATGCCCACCGCGCAGACACGGAATCCTATATGAATTTTTATTCCTGAGCACAGTAAAGAGTTTTGAAGGATGCTCAAGTGTTGGGGACATGTTGAAACCAAACGCTCTTCATTTTTCATCCTGTCTAACGATTGTCCTAATTCTTCTCTTTGACCTGTCAACGTTCCCGTTACTGTTCAGTAATGCATGGATTCCATGGGGCGCCCGCTGTGTGGGAGTGTCGATGAATGACTGATTCTGTGAACAATAATTAGGTTTCAAAAACCACCATCAAATTTGCTGTTTGGGAGTCACCAAGCATTCATTTTCGAATTTCAAGTTAAGATCACTCGGTTTTCCAACGCACACTTTACAAAAATTCAAATTGTCCTCAATTTCGAAGTGTCAAACTCGTATTTTTGTTCCAACGGCCAGAAAATAGTGATCTGAACTGATCATTTCCGTAGCACGAAACGTACCTCAGAACAAAAACTCGACATCACTAAAACCATATATGATTTACATAATATTATATTTATTTACATAATATGTACTAACGAGCTGTTTAGAACATCATATATTATATGATGTTCCAAACAGCTCGTTAGTATGAAAATTTACCTGTATTTCAACCGTTTGATTCACGATCGTGTTGACAGGCTCAACCTTTGAGCCGTCATTGTGAACGAACGGCTGGTCGTACAATGCTGAGGATGGTCTTAAAACATTCTTAGGAATAAACTGTATCTAAATATGAAATAAAAACTCTGCAAATTCTTGACACAACGGTTTATTATCTTCCTTGTGCAGATCACCCTTCTGTCTATACCAGACTGTATTGCAAATCGGCACCATACCATATTCTCAACGTACTCATACCATACCATACGAATTTCTTTCCTATCATACCATACTGTATTATACCAAATCATACATACAATAATATACCATACCATACCATACAATACCTGAACGAACGGCTGCTCGCACAAAAATCCAATTGGTCTTAAAAGATTCGTAATTTTTTAGGTCATTCAAAGGTGAACTAAAAATTACACCGTTTCATGAGAACTTTTAGAGATATGACATTGTCGAAATTTCAGAGATATGAGATTTTCAAATTTACAAAATTCGTTTTGAACCCCTTCCCCTTGACCGAGGGTTATGAAAAGTTTCGAGGATCATTGAGGGGCTGGTCCAAACCCAGAAACCAAATTTTGTAATTTTAGCTCAACGCTAACTGGGCAAAGTGCCACGGACGGCGTACGGGGGACGGCGTACGGGTGACGGACGGATTTTGGTTTATTATCTTGGATAATGAACCATTGGAATCGCCCAAAGAAAAACCCCCCCCTCAAAATTTGTTGGTTTACGTTTCAAGATACGTAGATTCAGAAAATCGAATAAAAAAAAATCCGTCCGTCCGCCGTCCTCCGTACGCCGTCCGCCGTCCGCGCCACTTTGCCCAGTTAACGTTGAGCTAAAATTACGAAATTTGGTTTCTGGGTTTGGACCAGCCCCACAATGGTCCTCGAAACTTTTCATAACCCTAGGTCAAGGGGAAGGGGTTCAATACGAATTTTGAAATTTTGAAAATTCCAAAACTCGAAAAATTCATATAGAACGGTATGTTTTTTATTTCATATTTAGATAGAGTTTGTTCCGTAGAATTTTTTGAGACCATCCGCAGCTTTGTACGACCAGCCGTTCGTTCACAATGACGGCTCAAAGATTGTGCCTCACAACACGATCGTAAATCAAACTTTTGAAATACAGGTCCATTTTCATACTAACAAGCTCTTTGGAACATCATATGGCTAAAGTGATGTCGAGTTTGGTGTTCTGAGATGCGTTTCGTGCTACGGAAATGAAGGTAATTTTGAATGTTTGTTGGTAGGTACTTCTTTTATAGAAAAATTATTACCGACGTATTATTAAAAACCCCAGAATTTTATCGTATTAATTAATCATAATTAATAATAATTATTATTAATAATAAATACGAATTATTAATACCTAACAATAAATTATAATATTTTCACTAGGTACTTGATAAAATTGATAATAATTAGTGATAATTGATAATAATAATTAATCTAACATTTAGGATCTAGACATTTAGACCTAGTGATCTAGACAGAAGGGTGATCTGTACTAAGAAGATAATGAACCGTTGTGTCAAGAATTTGCAGAGTTTTTGGTTTATTATCTTCAATAATGAACCATTGGAATCGCCCAAAGAAAAAAAAATTTTAACCCCCCCTCAAAATTTGTTGGTTTACTTTTCAAGACACGTAGATTCAGAAAATCGAATTAAAAAAAATCCGTCCGTCCGCCGTACGCCGTCCCCCGTACGCCGTACGCCGTCCGCGCCACTTTGCCCAGTTAGCGTTGAGATAAAATTACGAAATTCGGTTTCTGGGTTTGGACCAGCCCCACAATGGTCCTCGAAACTTTTCATAACCCTAGGTCAAGGGGGAGGGGTTCAAAACGAAATTTAAAATTTCGACAATGTCATATCTCAAAATATTTAACTGAAACGTGTAATTTTCAGTTCACGTTTGAATGACCTGAAAAATTACGAATCTTTTAAGACCAATCGGATTTTTGTGCGACCAGCCGTTCGTTCACAGTGAGCGCGCAAAGGTTTAGGAAAAACACTAATCTTTCGCGTCGAAAACGGCCGTTATGTGACCCAACCCTCAGACGCCCAGAATAAAACTACCTTTTGTCATCTTCCCGGTAAACTACAGTCTAGAAATTTTAACCGTGAGTCGGGGATAGACCACATTGCAATATTTACTCGGTTTCTCATCTGTAAAATTGTTTAAATAATACCTTTTTGTTTAAACAAATTAAATTTTGATGATGAGCTAGATACTTGAAATTTTAAATATAGGTCAGAACTGGATCACAATGCAATATTCACTCGGTTTCTTGTCTGCAAAATTGTTTAAATAATACCTATTTGTTTAAACAAATTAAATGTTGATGATGAGCTAGATACTTGAAATTTTAAATATAAGTCTGAAATGGACGACATTTCATTATTCACTCGGTTTGTATGACATGGTATGAGTATGGTATGGTAGGGTTCCTATATTATTGTATGTATGATTTGGTATAATACAGTATGGTATGATAGGAAAGAAATTCGTATGGTATGGTATGAGTACGGTGAGAATATGGTATGGTGCCGATTTGCAATACAGTCTGGTATAGACAGAAGGGTGATCTGCACGAGGAAGATAATAAACCGTTGTGTCAAGAATTTGCAGAGTTTTTAATTCGATTTTCTGAATCTACGTATCTTGAAACGTAAACCAACAAATTTTGAGGGGGGGTTAAACAATTTTTTTCTTTGGGCGATTCCAATGATCGCCAATGAAAATTCGTTTTGAACCCCTTCCCATTGACCTAGGGTTATGAAAAGTTTCGAGGACCATTTTGGGGTTGGTCCGAACCCGTAACAAAAATTTCGTAATTTTAACTCAACGCTAACTTGGCAAAGTGCCGCGGACGGCGTACGGTGTACGGCGGAAGGACGGATTTTGGTTTATTATCTTCGATAATGAACCATTGGAATCGCCCAAAGAAAAAAAAATGTTAACCCCCCCTCAAAATTTGTTGGTTTACGTTTCAAGATTCGTATATTCAGAAAATCGAATAAAAAAACTCTGCAAATTCTTGACACAACGGTTCATTATCTTCTTTGTACAGATCACCCGGGTGGCCTTCTGTTTAGATCATTAGGTCTAAATGTCTAGATCCTAAATGTTAGATTAATTATTATTATGAATTACCACTAATTATTAATAATTTTATCAAGTAGCTAGTGAAAATTATTATAATTTATTGTTAGGTATTAATCATTTGTATTTATTATTAATTATTATTATTATTAATTATGATTAATTAATACGATATAATTCTGAGGTTTTTAATACTACGTCGGTAATAATTTTTCTATAAAAGAAGTACCTACCAACAAACATTCGAAATTACCTTCATTTCCGTAGCACGAAACGTATTTCAGAACAAAAAACTCGACATCACTTAAGCCATATGATGTTCCAAAGAGCTTGTTAGTATGAAAATGGACCTGTATTTCAACAGTTTGAGTCACGATCGTGTTGTGAGGCACAATCTTTGAGCCGTCATTGTGAACGAACGGCTGGTCCTATACAGCTGCGGATGGTCTTAAAAAATTCTACGGAACAAACTCTATCTAAATATGAAATAAAAAACATATCGTTCTATATGAATTTTTCGAGATATGAGATTTTCAAATTTTCAAAATTCGTTTTGAACCCCTTCCCCTTGACCTAGGGTTATGAAAAGTTTCGAGGACCATTGTGGGGTTGGTCGAAACCCATAAAAAAAATTTCGTAATTTTAACTCAACGCTAACTGGGGAAAGTGGCGCGGACGGCGTACGGCGGACGGCGTACGGCGTACGGCGTACGGCGGACGGACGGATTTTTTGGTTTATTATCTTCGATAATGAACCATTGGAATTTTTTTATTCGATTTTCTGAATCTACGTATCTTGGAACGTAAACCAACAAATTTTGAGGGGGGGTTAAAAAAATTTTTTCTTTGGGCGATTCCAATGTGAAAATTCTTGACACAACGGTTCATTATCTTCTTTGTACAGATCACCCTTCTGTCTAGATCACTAGGTCTAAATGTCTAGATCCTAAATGTTAGATTAATTATTATTATCAATTATCACTAATTATTAATCATTTTATCAAGTACCTAGTGAAAATTATTATAATTTATTGTTAGGTATTGATAATTCGTATTTATTATTAATAATAATTATTATTAATTAT
Source organism: Stenodema calcarata (assembly GCA_963920205.1). Classification (NCBI taxonomy): domain Eukaryota; kingdom Metazoa; phylum Arthropoda; class Insecta; order Hemiptera; family Miridae; genus Stenodema; species Stenodema calcarata. The sequence goes on from OY986055.1 coordinate 1,938,928, forward strand.
GATTAATTAATACGATATAATTCTGGGGTTTTTAATACTACGTCGGTAATAATTTTTCTATAAAAGAAGTACCTACCAACAAACATTCGAAATTACCTTCATTTCCGTAGCACGAAACGCACCTCAGAACAACAAACTCGACATCACTTAAGTCATATGATGTTCCAAAGAGCTTGTAAGTATGAAAATGGACCTGTATTTCAACAGTTTGATTCACGATCGGGTTGTGAGGCACAATATTTGAGCCGTCATTGTGAACGAACGGCTGGTCGTACAAAGCTGCGGATGGTCTTAAAAAATTCTACGGAACAAACTCTATCTAAATATGAAATAAAAAACATACCGTTTGATGGGAATTTTTCGAGATATGGAATTTTCAAAATTTCAAAATTCGTTTTGAACCCCTTCCCCTTGACCTAGGGTTATGAAAAGTTTCGTGGATCATTGTGGGGCTGGTCCAAACCCAGAAACCAAATTTCGTAATTTTAACTCAACGCTAACTGGGCAAAGTGCCTCGGACGGCGGACGGCGGACGGCGGACGGCGGACGGCGTACGGCGTACGGCGTACGGCGGACGGACGGATTTTTTTTTATTCGATTTTCAGAATCTACGTATCTTGAAACGTAAACCAACAAATTTTGAG
>OY986055.1:1939771-2054000 GCA_963920205.1 Stenodema calcarata
CGGTGGCATTTTGTTCAATTTACATACACCAATTCAATCTAAATTATCGACACCCAAAAAAAACTCCTTCGCGGCTTGGAAACCTCAGAACGCCCCACGTAAGGGGAGAAAAAAAAACCGACGATCAACAAGATCTTAAACCTGATGTTTACCGCGTAAAAGGGGGTACCGGCGGGCCACCAACCTGTTCGGCTCGCGCTCATCTTCCGGAGGGTACCGGTCACAAAAACTCCTTAACCCTTTTTCTGACCTCACGATGGTAATTTGACTGTTGAATGTCTACTTCGGACGCGTGCCGCCCATCAGCCGTTTACCCCCGTATTTTCTTCTTTTTTTTCATGGCCTGTTCCGAAAAAGGGAACACCGAATCATCTTGAAAAATATCACATTTGACGTCTAAGAAGAAAAAAGCAGTCGTAAAAAGGACGTAAATATTATTAATGATACGGCGGTGTCGGCTGGAAATAGGTTAAGAATCTTGAGGCTTTCACGTCATGTTTACGAGCTGTTGCATTACGAAGCTCCCGTGACTATTAATGTGTATTAAATATCCGGCATGAGAGCGAGGATGCTGACTCCAAATTCGACTGATGTCGACCTTCGAATGCTGTTGAAATTATTCACCAATGTGGAGATCCGTCGACAAAGACAAAATCAACCCATTTCGTGGTACTTGCACAAAGACATTTCATCAAAAATCTGGTTTTCCAACAATAACCCCAAACAAACAAACAATAAACGTAAGCGGATATGATTGTTTTAATTCGACATTCGAATTTTACGTAATTCGAAACGCAAACCAACAAATTTTCAGATTGAGTAACACACATTTTTTTTCTCTATCGATTCCAACTGTTTAATATTGTAAATAATAAACTAAAACGTCTAAAAAATACATGAAACTACAAGAACACTATTGCTCGGGTTGTTGCAAAACCCGAGAAATGTGAGGTGGACACTACTCAAGACAATACGCAAGACAGGTTAAAAGATCAGACCAAGATTTCGCTATAAATCAGTATATCGTATTGTTATCACAAATAAAACACATCATCATCAAAACGAGAGTATCGAGATGGTTGCATTCAAAGTGACGCTCAGCTCAGATAACTGGCGGTGTGACATCCGTGTTATGTACATAACGCGGGACAACGGACAACTGATACCTAATTACGGAGTTTTCGACTTCGGAATTTTATTATGTCCCAATGGCTAAGGAATTCTACCATTTGGGGACAATGTGACGTGTACCAGCACCGTGACCACGTTATTCGTTTCTCCGGCTCTCCCTTATAAAATAACGGATTACATTTGAGAGATTTTGCAATTGTCTATGCATAGTCTACCACCTGCCAAGAAAGGCAGTTGAACACGGTTTTTAAACGCGCTATTCGTGTGGTTATATGGTAGGTATTAAAAATAAACGTAATAATTGTATTGGAATGAGACGTGACGGGGAATTGTTCAATGATTTTGGTGAAAAACAAGTTAGTTGAGATCAATTGTGAATTAGTAGATCATAAGGTACGTGGAGTGGAAGAAAACAACGATGGGAAAATAAGATGATGAATTCGATGGCTTACTATTCAATTGGTTAGCGTGCATTTATGATAAATAAAACTCCAGATTCATTTCGAGGGAACAGAACCAGAACTACCCCTGTTTACCAATAGCCCTAGTCGCAAAGCTGAGGGTTGCGAAGGTCGCGTGCCGCCTCCAATTTACGTTTCCCGAACAACGCGTTCCTTCTCGGGTTTCCAAACAAAAATGACAAACTACGTTACATGCGAATTGACGAAAATATCCAACAGATCAACGGGAAAACTGGAAACCGCGGATGCAGGAATCAAAGTGAGACAGTCTCAAGGAACGAACAGAAAACATGCTCAAAACCTAACACAAATTAAAAGTGAAATTCAAATAATCCCAAAACGACTTGACAAAATTTATCCTCCGCTCAAAATTGAGGATGATTGGGGAAAATTGAATTCGACGATTCCCGCGTGGTTGCTTACATGTAAGCAATTACAAAATAGGAGCTGCTCGAAGAGATTTCAATCAAGTATGAGATTTCCCGAAATTGTTAACAATAATTGTTAATAATAACAAATTATTTGTTAGTGATTATGACATAGCCAACCTTTCTCGTTTACAACTACTATTCATTTCGAATTTTGTTTTCTTCTTCAACTTTTCAAATATTTTGAGAAATAAATTTTACGCAGTTGGGTTATCAACGGCTAGGTTGATAAATAATATGTCCACTAAGCGGTAAGGAGAAACGCGATACACTATCGGGATGATTAGGAAATTAGTCACAAATTTTGCGTTGATCGTACGATAAAATGATTATGATGATAAGTGCTCTAACTACCGCCGAAGGTTCGAATTGTCGGAATTTCAAAATCATCAAACAGTTTAATGGGAGAGATTTTGTTTTCCAGCAATTTATTAGGCAGCAACCGACGGTTCAAAATAGATATGCAGAACGGGTGTCACTGACGGACCAGTCGCACCGAAATCGTGGGTCTTTCTTTATCGCGCCTACCGTAAAAAAATTTACCGATTTCTCCGAATTATGTAAATTTTATGCGGTGAGAAAAGAGAGATAAAGGTGGCGACCTAAGGTAATATTTAACGATTCCGTTATTTATCTTGGTCCGGTATCGCCTCGTCCCAGTTCCGAGTAAGAGCTTATCTATTGTGTACCTACTCATTGTAACCCGGTCGAAGTTGGTGCAATCATCAAGAAAGACAATGCTTCCCTAATGATCCGAATTCACCTCGCGGGTTCATAACAATAACGTCAATTTTAATTACCCGCCCGAGATTGCCGGCTATTTAACGGAGAGGAATTATCTGGATAAAAGACAATAAGAGCGGCGAATAAGAAAAAAAAGAGTCAATAAGGTCCGGCTCGGAATTGAGACAATGACAAGAGATAAAGTCAAATTGTGATTTCGGAATTTGAGGTCGAATTTGGGAATCGGGGGATGTGAAATTGTGATGCAGTGCTTACCTTGTGCGATCCTCACTGCTGGCATTTTTATCCTCATCTTGCGTGATATTGAGTGGTCACAGATTCATACAGGATTGGTGCAATGTCCAAGCACAGGGTCCATGGTCGGAAAATTCGACTGACACTCGTGGAAAAATATTTTTAAGCGAACCGCAAATGAAATCGAGGGTGGTTCTTGGTGAAGGAAAAAAAACGGTGGTGGGCGATTTGACGTTTTGGTCGTTTTCCAAGTCCGGGATATTCACTGACACATAAGTCACTACATCGGTCAACTTGCGTGTTTTGAGGAAGAGCAACCCGCTTCCGATACGGAGAGTCCGTGATGCTGGCGAGCGCAGGATACAACTAAGGGCTCAGGAGAGGGCGAGCGAGTGGACCCGAGGGGAAGGCTCGGGTAAGTTCGGTCGAAGTCGGGTTCCCGGACGAAAGGCTGGCCTGCGGTCGGCGACGGGAAAACGGGGGACCCCTCCACGCAGGTCCATCCCCGCAAGTTGAAGAGGTTGCCGGTAGGAGCTCCACTTGTCTACCGGCTTCCTCATATCAAAGTCCACTTCTCCTACCACTGTATTGGTCACTCTTGACCACTCCCACACCCCCCACTCACTCACGTCCGAAATATACTCAAAACGTCCCTTCCAGTTTATTGGTTGGGTGACCGGTGATACAGTTTTGCTCTGGTGCGAGGACGCCCGCTCTTGCCGCACTAATTTCACACCTGTCAATCTCTTTTAGTCTGATTACGCGCAGTTTACTGAAATACGGAGCATCGCTTGCGATACGGAAAGTTATTCAACGATTCCGGTGCCAGGACTGAGGACGTGCTGCCGTTGTATCCGGTGGTGGCGGGATGAAACGCTACAGCCACCCCCAACAACCCCCTTCCGACTCACAACCTCCTCATATTCAACTGCAGAAAGCGCCTAATTCGCTTTCAACGAACGCTGCACATTTTTACACGACGCACAGTGTGTAAAAAAATATGACCGATGTAGGTGGACCAAATTCTGAACCTTGTCCAAAACCACCTTTGGGGTCCCAGATTACGGAAAAAATAATTTAAAAAAACATCTAATTATTTTGTGACACGATTGGCGAGCGCACAGAAGCCAAAAATCAAATTTATCTGCTAAAATCCAAAACTGTCTCACATCTAACGTTTAAAGTCCATGAATACGGGGAAAATAATAAACCTGCTGATAGATGATGAATCTATCTTAAATCATTTAATGAACTCTTCAAATATAGATAGAAATAAAGGGGGTAAAACTTTTTTCAGTTTTTTTTCTTTAATAATCAATGTACATTACATAGAATTTGAATAATTCATGATAATTCATAATAATTCATAAACGTAATAAGGCACAGGTAGATAAATACAAAAACAACTTACGAATATTAATCAACTACCAAATTATTTTCTTCACTTGGCTCATAATGTGATGATCCAGATCGATCTGATTACTCTGGCACTGACATATCATTATTTGGTTTCTCAAGATTCATGTTTGATAAGGATAATTGTTCGTTCAGGGTCGTGCACTTTAATAAATAGGACATCGGAATCGGAGAGTTGTGTCTGAAAAAAATTATGTGTCACCCAAAACGCAGCAAATCGCAAAACTTCTTTGCAACATTTAAACACTAGAAGGAATCCTACAAACAATTCCTTGGGGTAATTTGGGGGTTATATAGTTTTTCGTTATTGAATAGGGGCCTACATTTAACAATAATTTTTAAATTATTACTAAATTTAGTAATTATTATTTAGTAATTTAATTATTTAGTAATTATTACTCAATTAACTCTACACGTTGATTGCAATGCATATTCTATAACGAGTTTGGAAATATAATGCCTTATCTGTCTCAGCAATGTCCATGAATGAAAACAAAAAGACTTAGCGCTAAACACACCTTGTACATAATAAATGGCCATCGAATAAAGATAATCACACTGCCTTTTATCAGGCACTTGTGTAAACAGGTATGATTCACACTTCTTTGGGCTTGTTTGTATACACGGTATGGAGGAAAATATTAGTACTGAGCGTCTTACCAACTAATGATAAAAAGGTCAAGTAGGTACTCAGAAATTCTAAACTTATGACTACGACTGTCGCACAGTGGGCAAAATCACCAATTTAGGTGGATAACAAAATCAACAATTTAGGTGGATAACAAAATCACCAATTTAGGTGGATAAAAGTCAAGTCTGTTGGTGATTTTTCCCACTGTGCGACGGTCAATAATTTGGAAAATTCCGAATCTGATTTGCAAAAGCTATATAGTAATCATTATCTGTACATATCACCCCTCTCCTCTAGATCACTGAATAGTTTTTTCAAGTCAGATTCGGAATTTTCCAAACCTACCTATTTCAGAAATGTCCAAACGAGTTTCACAATTTTTCATTTCTATTTTGGAATGTGATCAATAGGTATACCTATGTGACAGTAAAAAATTGGGACGAAGAGACGGATATGAGTGGGTAGCACACAAAAATTCGTTCATAAAAGTACCTATAGTTAGCACTTCTGCAATACTACGTAAAACTTCATTTCCACTACAACTTCACAGCAACAAAAGTTGAAAAAAACTCTGCAAATTCTTGACACAACGGTTCATTATCTTCTTTGTACAGATCACCCTTCTGTCTAGATCACTAGGTCTAAATGTCTAGATCCTAAATGTTAGATTAATTATTATTATGAATTATCACTTATTATTAACAATTTTATCAAGTACCTACCTAGTGAAAATTATTATAATTTATTGTTAGGTATAATCATGTGTATTTATTATTAATAATTATTATTATTAATTATGATTAATTAATACCATATAATTCTGAGGTTTTTAATACTACGTCGGTAATAATTTTTCTATAAAAGAAGTAGGTACCTACCAACAAACATTCGAAATTACCTTCATTTCCGTAGCACGAAACGCACCTCAGAACAACAAACTCGACATAACTTAAGCCATATGATGTTCCAAAGAGCTTGTTAGTATGAAAATGGACCTGTATTTCAACAGTTTGATTCACGATCGTGTTGTGAGGCACAATCTTTGGGCCGTCATTGTGAACGAACGGCTGGTCGTACAGAGCTGCGGATGGTCTTAAAAAATTCTACGGAACAAACTCTATCTAAATATGAAATAAAAAAAACGTACCGTTCCATATGAATTTTTTGAGATATGAAATTTTCAAAATTTCAAAATTCGTTTTGAACCCCTTCCCCTAGACCTAGTGTTATGAAAAGTTTCGAGGACCATTGTGGGGTTGGTCGAAACCCATAAAAAAAATTTCGTAATTTTAACTCAACGCTAACTGGGCAAAGTGGCGCGGACGGCGTACGGCGGACGGCGTACGGCGGACGGACGGATTTTGGTTTATTATCTTCGATAATGAACCATTGGAATCGCCCAAAGAAAAAAATTTCTTAACCCCCCCTCAAAATTTGTTGGTTTACGTTTCAAGATTTTTTTTATTCGATTTTCTGAATCTACGTATCTTGAAACGTAAACCAACAAATTTTGAGGGGGGGTAAAAAAATTTTTTTCTTTGGGCGATTCCAATGGTTCATTATCGAAGATAATAAACCAAAATCGAACTTCCACAATTGGAACTCCCAAAATATACTTCCACCATAGTACAAAAATATTAAAATTCCACAAATTTCGGAGAAAAAAGCAGGGGGGGGGGGGGGAACTATCTCATGTACGGTCTTTTCAAATGACGTACTAAATTCCGAGCTGACTTAGATTTCAAGATTTGTTCTTTCAATTGGCACGAGCCTGTAGGCATGTCTAGTTTTAGACATGGGAAAAACTTTTATTACAACACAATGTGTACCTAGGTACGTAGAAATATTCTAAGAAAATCGATAATTTCATTTAATTACTTAGTGCCAATCTACGACCGCAATAATTTCTAACAAGTGCCGACATCCAAATATTCAAAATCACCTTATGGCTGCAGACACGAAAAATATCAATGGAAAAGGAACTCGATAACAAAGAACCCTGCAAATTCTTGACACGACGGCGTCAATGTGCTGAACGAACCGCTGATCGTATAAACGCACCAAACGGTCCTAAAAATTCTATGAACTGAACTCTATTCCGATTTGCAAAGAAAACTATACCGATTAGTTGAAAATTTGCGAAATATGAGGTTGTCATAATTTCATAATTCATTTTGATCCCCTTCCTATGGACCTGGAGGTAAGAAAAGTTTCAAGGATCACCGTCGGCCGGTATGAGCCCGTAACCCGTATTTATGATTTTTGGACAATTCTAACTGGTCAAAGTGCCGAATTATCGAAGGGTCGAACACAAAAACTGTTTGAAGTTCCAATCAGCTGATTTCCAGTACGAAAATTGGCTGGAAGATCCACCGTTTGATTAACTCATTTGGTCAATTTTTTCTCGCTTTTACCTTTGAGCCCGAACCACTGCTCGCACTTAATGCCCGAACGTCTTGATAAATTCAAGACCCTCAAATCCAAGTCTCGAAACCCGTTCCTGTCAAACGTTCCAAGATAGGACGTTTTCATACTTTCAAACTCTATTTCGCTCCCCTTTCCTATTGAATACTTAGTCATGAAAAGTTTTGACACGAGCACACATTCCTAATTTCAGAATTTTAGGAAAATCCTGAATGAGCAAAGTACCGCGTAGGAATTTGTTTCTGTTAATTTTTCTATATCAACGAATCATGAAAAGATGAGCCCACCATTTCGAGGGGGTCCTGAATTATCTGAAATAACGGGTATTATTAAGTATTATTAAGTAAATAAGTGTAAATAAGTGATAAATAACCTTGTCAACTGATAAACCAAATTATATGCCCTTCCTGGTGACGAAATTAGTTTTAGGAAATTAGGAGCCATTCAGCTGTTTCGTGGGCAGCGTCAAGTGAAATAATTTCAGGAATTAGGAATTATTACTAAAGGCGGGTCCATTATGCCGGGCGGCAAAGCCGAAGAAGTATGGACGTGCCGCTCGGCACCCACCGGACCCAACCATTGAGTATGGAATACTCGCTGTAGGTACTCACTGGACACAACTATTGAGTATGGAATACTCACTGTACGTACTCACTGGACCCAACCCGCTCTGTGTGGATCCAAATGGAGGCGAGTTGGGCGGGCCGACATATGAGAAGGCATAATGTTGACGTGCCGCCCGGATTGTTTCGTCAGTCTCATTCTGTATTGCAACGCTCAATTCTATATTGTCACTTCTCTGTATTGTCAATTCTGTATTGCCCCCGTCCTCCTCCACCTCTTCCATCGCCACAAGTTGCACGCAAATCGTACGTACGCAACTTGCACGTCCGCAACTAGCCCCCCCCCCCCCGCCACAAGTTGTCCACAAATTGCACGCTACCGTACGACGGACGCCGCGCTGGATAAATATTCGCCTTTGCACCTAATTGATTACGGAAATAGTCGAATACAAAAGTAATCGTGTATGGACTTGATTACTTTTGTATTCGACTACACGAAAGTAGTCGATTACACGAAAGTAATTGATTAATCCTTATCGTTTAACGCCTTACTCTGGTAGGTACTTACCGACAGGAGTTTTCAAAGAAGATGGTTAGAAACTTAGGTAGGTACTTCTTTTATAGAAAAATGATTTCCGACGTAGGTGGGTGGAATAAAATAGCGTTAAATTCCCTGCGTCTTTAATGCCTAACAAATGTTTTTTAGGTGGAACTGAAGAGTGAAAAATGGAGTCTAAAAGTACCTACTTATTACCTATATTCTCAGTGGACAAATTCGAAAATACTTAGTTGAATTCATCGCAGTCGTTGACTACATTAACTACTTAACACGATTTGAAGCTTTAACTAAAACACACAAACGGTACAAGTACGCAACCACGAGGGACATTTTATGTCTTTGCGCCCCCTCCCATCAGAAACTTATATGAAGCTTGCATTCGTGTTGACAATATAAATGATTGAGAATGATCCCCTGTGTGTAAACAATTATTTAAACAATCACGCTCATACCGCAGCTTGTCGGCCACGCACTCCGCAGTGGTTAACGTAATATGGTTAGGTAAATCGAGAGCTATCCAACGAGTGGTGAACGATTTTTGTACGATGATAACTGGCGAAGATAAAGTTCCGTAGCAACGAATCGGTTGTAAACGAAAATCATCAGAAATATTTTCGTGACGCTTCTCCGTTACATGTCCCGCGTTACATTTTCGAGTTTATGTAGCAAAGTAAAGACATAACATAAAATGTCAAAAAATTAATTGAAACTTTACTGAACAAAACATTAATCAAACAAAACTAATTAATATCAAACCTACGTGTTTGTATTGTATTTAATTCTGATAAAGCCTTGCGATTTTCTACCTGATCAATTCCACTTGGAGTGTTGAATCAAACTATTAATTTGAACATCCAATCGATAGAATGAAATCATGAATAAATCAAAACGGTTGCTAAACATCAATGTTGAATAATTTCGGACTTTCGAGGAGTAGGTACCTACTCGAGAGATTTGTTCAGCATGATTGTATTGCTTTCCTATTGTATCGTTCGTTTGTCGTGACGAAAGTAAAAACATTCACGGTTTAAACCGTGTTAAGCCGGGAATACACTTGCGCCGAGGCAGGCCGCGCACCGCACGCGCAGCCTCTGCGCGCCGCGATGCTCAAGTGTGTACGGGTCCCCAACACCGCGGCAAACAGGCTCAGTCTGCCGCGTGCGGTGCGCGGCCTGAGCCATCGACTGTCGGTCCATCAAAGTGAGCACGGACCGCGGCAGGCTCGTGCGGTGCGCAGTGTCGACGGAATTCAGTCGATTCAGAGCAGCGAACAGAGCCGCGGCACACGTAAGTGATAATGTGTGATAACGTGTGATAACCTACCTACCCACTTTGAAATTACCTACTAGGTACTCGTTTTGTTATAACCGTTTTGTTAATTATAGGCTCGTTTTGTATAATTGTAAAAAAAAAAGTACGAAGATAATATGGACCGTGTTTTGTAAAAACCATCCGAGTGAATACAACAAAATCAAATAATCAATTCACTTCACTCATCAAATATAGTAATCACTAGAGGCACATTTCACATTTGCTCACTGCAGATCACGTCGGGGTCACCAATTGTTGCTGTTTTTCAAATTTAGAACTGGTTGTCGATGTTAGTTAAATAAAAGAGAGCACTTCACTATTTTTAACTGTTTTTAATCGTGTATCGGTTTTTCACATAAAATCATTTATAACCTCCTGACCACATATAACCGATATTTACATCATTATTGTTAGGTATCCTACATATCGAATATCTTCTTTCGATACCCAGTTCATTTGGTATCGAATATTTTGATTCGATACTAGTATAGGTATCGAGTATTTTTCCCGATATCAGAAGAAATACTCAAATGGATAGTCTCAAAATTACCTACCTACTTTATTTATTTTCGATTTTTACCTTGCGGTATAGGTATATTTGCAAGTAACTGGTCTGAGGTAGTTTACCATTGGTACCGTTACGAACCTTGGCGTAGATGTTAGATAGGTTTTAGATGTAGAAATGCCCTGTTAACCTTGTTGAAAGTAAATAAATAACGTAAGGGTTTAATAGTGTTTTTTCTATAGATAGATTTTTTTCTATATTTCTAACAGATCTGTTATTTCCATGTTATTAAAATTTAATTCACCTTGTGAAAAAGTGCTCATATGATTCGATAGTCTTCAGTATCGAACATTTTTATTCGATATCTGAGTAGTATCGAATATTTGTTTCGATACTAGTATCGAGTAATGGTATCGAATATTTTGTGGTATCGCCCATCAATGGACGTAGATGTTGTGTTTCTGCCACTTTTCTGTCTTGATCCGTCGTAGTGGACACCAGTTGCACCGCGCAATGTTGGATCAGGGCTGAGCATGTGCGCCTCGCTGTAATTTGAAAATTTGTATCGCGGCACATCACATCGCGGCACATGACATCGAGGCGCGCAGAGGCTGCGCGTGCGGTGCGCGGCCTGCCTCGGCGCAAGTGTATTCCCGGCTTTAGTGAACCATGTTTCCTCCGCCCGTGAACGACTGGAAGGAGTGAAGTTTTGATCTTATTCCCCCTATCCGCGGGGGAGAAAGGTTAGCGTCACATAATTAAAAGGCTTCTGTTTTTAAAATGCTTTTCACGCGGAACCCGCGCACTGAATAATGAACAGGCTACCTGTTGCTTGTCTTTACGCTTCCACGGTTACTCCTTAAGATTTCGACCGGGATTCAAAGTGTTTTTACGATAGTTTCCCTTCCTCTCATTTGAAACTTTGGAAGTTCTTAACCTTCTTCTTCTTCTTCTACTTCTTCTTCCCCTTCGCAATCCCTTAGACGGTTTACCCTTCATTTTCCCAGACGGGGCCAAGGACTCCGTGGGGCGAGGGTGGAAAAGAAAACACAGTCCTTGAGGAAAGTTTTGCGTCTCGCCGACTCGCGGCATTTGAAACTCGAAATTTACGACGGCAAAAATGTTTTTATTAGCCTCTACCTGCGATGGATCCGCGATCGTTTCGACACAAATAGCTCCACGTAACCTTCGTAACAGTTGCTGCGTCGCATTTCCAATCTAGAAGTCATCAGTTCATAGACCAGAAAAAACTTTCTCTATTCTGATTTCTGGTGGCCACCGTAGAAGACCACAACACATACAGAACGTTTCAGAAATATCCAAGAAGGGGAGATTTTCAAGTCAACCAACGATACTCTTCCTCATTTTAGTTTATAATTTGCAACAACGTATTCAATAGGGGGTGAACATATCTTGTTATAAATGAATTATTAGAAATAAACAAATAAATGGAAGGTAATCAAAGCGGCGGTTCAATTCCAGAGTCGGAGTCTACATAAAAACGGAAGAGGAGAATAGATATCAGGTGTGGGCTTCAAGTCCGACTGCTTTTCTTTTAACCTCCATTCCATAGAAATTAAAGTATCAGAATACTTCTAAGTATCGTAGAATGAAACTAGGTAATCCTCTGTAAAGGCCCGCGGTTATATTATTTGTCCATTAGTACCTTACAAATCTTACTGAACAAAAAATACAGATATTGCAAACTTGAAACAGAACCCAATCACAGGTACTTACTCATGAACTTGGCCACATTAATGTAGGTATGATGATTTGGTTACTTATAACCTAATCTTTAATTATTTTCTTCTCGTTGCAGGTTAACGTTACTTAATATTGCGAAGTAGCAATATTAAGTTAAGGTTGGTAAAGGAAGCATTCCTCTGTAGAAGTCGCAATATCGTTCCAAAGTTGTACGGAGATAAGGGGCATAAATTTATTCAAGTGAAACCTGGTACCAACTTCATCCCGATGGCATTAGGTACCTATATGAAGTTCCGGGAAAATCGGGGATTTTCAAAATTTCAAACATCAGTTGCGAATGAGTCAAAAACCCACTTCGCGACACTATTCTCACAGGGTTTTGGATAGGCACCACCCGAAGGAGATCTCTCATGTAGTCATATTTGGATTTGACACATCACACCACAAGTCCCGGCTGACACTAACCACCTACAAAGTTCCAACATTTGAATAAAACAAATAATTTTTGAAATTTTCAAGATCTTTTACACGTCATTTCTCAACAGCCCTCTAGCTGTTTATATCAATACAAGTCCTGGCAATAGTCCAGGTGAAATATGTCCGTTATATCGAGTTCAATTAGGTAGTAGACATCCATTTCCTGTAGTTTATAGTCATGTTGTGACAACATCCACGGACGTATTCGAGTCACAGCCTTCCATAACATTAGGTGAAGTTCAACGTTCCGCAGAGCCACCTTATTTGTCAGAGATTTCCAATGTGGACGAGAAAAAAAGACCCCGCTGCGATAATATTCATAAGGCGAGAGAAGATGATGGTCGTAATGAATGCCCGGCCATGGTCCCCGAAGGCCTTCACTGAATGTGATTTACATTGAATGCCCCACAAACGATGATCACAACTCCGTAGGGCCGCGCATCCAGATGTAGGTGACTCCCATCTCTTTTCAAACGCGGATGGAATGCTCAAGGCGTGAAAGCTTCAAGTATCGTTGTCATACGACTGTGTTTATGACTTGATCGGGAAGGAGAGACCGCTTTGAATAGAATTGTTCCTTCCTCCGTCATCTTCGTTCTTTTTTTTTTTTTTTCATTTCAACCTCTGCGTCTGCGAAACGCGACAACGCGGAGGCTTGATATTTCAGAGTAGGTACCTACATCACCGCTATTCACCAAACTGCTTGAAAACCTATAAAGTCATTGTAAATCTTCTAGTTATTGTAAGTTCTTGTAATCTTCTTCATGTCAATCATTTTACGTTCGCTGACGTTCTGAGTTGCAACGAAACAAGAACTAGTTCAATATTTGCTAGAAGAGATTCCTACTTTATAATAGAATATTATTTAACAGACATTATTATAAAAAATGTTAAAAAGCGTTAACGAAAATTGGTGTTATTCAAATCGATATGTTGGTATAATCATTTATTTGCAGCGAATTAAACGATAATGAACCATTGGAATCGACCAAAGAAAACAATTTTTTCAACCCCCCTCAGAATTTGTTGGTTTACGTTTCACGATACGTACCTAGATTAAGAAAATCGGATTTAAAAAAACCGTCCGCCGTTCGCCGACACTTTGCCAGTTCGCGTTGTGGGGTTCAAAACGAATTTTAAAATTTCGAAAAATTCGTACCTATCTCGAAAAATTCAAATTGAACGGTATAATTTTTAGTTCACATTTAGAGTTTATTTTTCAGAATTTTTTAAGACCACCCGCAGCTTCATTAGACCAGCCGTTTCTTCACAATGAGGGCTCAAAGTTGGAGCAGATCAAAAGTCTTCAACATGAGGGCGAATCATGCGGTAGCCTGTAGATGTTCAGCTCATTCGAACAGCTCATGGTTTTCAGATATCGAGTTAATTAATAATAGGTAGGTAATTACTAGTAATTAATAATAGTTATATAGTAAATAATATAGTTAATACCTATAATATTTAGTGGTCTAGACAAAAGGTGATCTGTACAAAGAAGATAATAAACCGTTGTGTTAAGAAATTGCAGAGTTTTTTCACATTGAATACAACTGTTTTTACCAACATTCGGTTCAGACCATCCTAAATTCACAGCCAAAAGGATGGTGAAGTCAGAATTGCGATATCTAATTCCGTTCTCAAACTAGGAGCACTTTGAAAATGAAGAAACGTGGTTGTTATTTCTCGGTTGATCTGCTCCAATAATGGTTGTCATTCTGGATATTGTAATGAGATATCGCTAATCTGACTTCACCACCACGTCCAACGTTGGAAAATCTATAAACTGAAGTAGAAGGAGACAAAAAATGGAGATATTTTACATAAAACCAGCATTTCTTTGCAAATTCGCTGTTACAGCCATGCTGCATGACTGTGGATTTTCATTCAGTTCCTATCATAGGTATATCGTATATCACCTTATGGGTTATCTCGAATCTTCATGTTCAATCAATGGTACGGATCGGACATGAAGATTCGTAGTTTTGTTGCCTAAGACATGTTCGTGTTTTTCCAAAAGGACGAAGGCAGCATTGGCTTTTCGAATTCAGGCACTGACATCTTGTTTCACTCGACTAGCAATCGCGATCGTTCTACCACAAAGTACGTGATCTCATCGACTTTTTCATCCGGCAGCCGTCCACTGAGAGCTGATGGCATTACGCCTCTTCTCCTTTGTTTCTGCCGGATTTATCTTCAGTTTTCTTCCCAATTCCAGCGGGGATCTACCAGTTTGGTTCCAATGTCGCAAAAGCGTTGAGCTAATTTGCAGATATCATCTGCAAACTCCAGGTCTTCCAGCGTACGTCCTCGTCCATTGCAAACCTCTTTTCTGTCTTCCATCGTTCTCTAACAACAAAATCCAGCTCCAGCAGGAATAGATTGCGTGAGATGATGTTGATGGATAGAACAACGATTTAAATGGTGAGGCTCAAGTACTCTGAGGTAGATGGTTGGAAGTAGATATTCCTTGAAAACTATGCACACGAAGAACTTGTGTGTTTGCGTGTTGAAAGTTTGATTTGTAGAATGAAGACGTGAGATGCGTCATACTTTTTCTACCTTCAGGTTCTCTCTCGTATCTACTTTTCCAATTGTTTTTTCAAGGTTTTTGTGTTTTGAGTGTAGTCGCCAAACACTTCAAAACGCGAGTGCACATTATTATGTTCATAATTTGTTATTGTTTCGTTCATTATATCCATTGATTTGAATTGAAATGAATTTTGAAAGTGATTTGAAATACAATAACGAAATAAAATAAAGTGTTGTAGTTGCCACCACAAAATACGAATCACAGAGCCTCCATTTCGTACTCCCAAACTGTCGCACAACGGGAAGTTGGCTTTGCGTGTTTTTTTCACGTAGTTCATTTCTTATTTCTCAACTTTTTATTTTCATTGTATTACATTGCGAACACCGCGGACTTTCGCGCTATTATGAGCCTTTTTTCTCATTGGCCCTTTACACGTAAGTTGAGTTGACACTGCGGAGATTGACAACTGTTCGACTTACCGTCTGCCATTATGAAACCTACGGAGTTTCACTCTTCACCTTTGTCGTAGAAGACCCCAACACCCAAACCCCGCCATCACCCACAGCTTTCAGCTGTTGCCAATTACCATCACAAAGAAAACATTCGTGTCCCAGAGAGTTTCTTGGCTCGTACCGAGATATGCTCTAGGCCGCAAAGAAAGGGTAAAAAAGTGTTCCTTTGTGAAGACCGAGTTTTTTTATTCATTCTTGCTTCAGTCCAAATTTCATCATTCTCTGTGCTTCTTTATATCGGATATTTCTTCGAGGTGAAATTTTCCGTTCGTACTCGCGGTTCGTTGTGTAACGCATCGTAAAGCCGCCATTCCATTCATAATACATTTCAAATCTTCTGTCTTTATCCTAGAAGCCAGATCAATTTATAGTGATAAATCAAAGTTCGTACTAAGCTGGAGATCGAATTTTGGGCTGGAATTGATGAGATCAACCGAAATTGAGATTATGGTACCCCCACTGTCTACAGCGCAGGTGTCTGTTCCGGGGCGACGGCTGACTAATCTCCTTTCGGTTGGGACCTGACATCCTGGTATTCGTACTAACGACTTGGTATGGTTCACGTTCTCCTACAAATACATCACGCCTATTAAGATTGCTAGGCCTATTAATATGTGACCGTCCACAGGAAAACGTACCTACCTTAGCTTCCGGATTTTGAAGTCGGGTTTATTGTTATTCCTGAGAGACGAGAAGCTTCTGAACACGATGCCATTTTCAGAAAATTTATCATTTTTGAACCTCTGAATTGCAAAAAATAAACTGTTTTTCAGAAAAATTCAATCAAAGTTTTAGAAACTGTTCTGATGTAGTTTTTTCACCATTTCAACCTGGTTCTGATTTGTTCTTTTTAACTAGCACTAGTGCTATTGTTAGGAATGTATAGAGTAGGTTTCCATCTAAAAGATGGATTTTTTGAGACTTGGACAATCGCAGAAATTCGTATTGAATGTTACTACTAGGGTTGCCAACCATACTTCTTTTTGATTTGTACTTTGTACAAGTATGGCAACGAAGTTATAGAAGTTGTTGATGAACAGTAGGTATTCTAGGTACCTAATAAGGTGCTGCTCATTCAGCTCATTTCCGCCTGTTGAGGTGGTGATGATGAACCGAGAAATTCTAAATTTTCTGTTGGGCCGCAGGCAGTACTTTTTTTTTCTTTTAAGAAAATACGTTTTTTTTAAAGGATTTTCTGAAAAGTACTTCTTTTCTCCGAATAAAGTTACCACAGTCTTCCAGGTCCCGGAAGGCCCAGCTTCAAAAATTCTGTCACAGCTTCTTCCGTGGCACCCCCGTTTGGATACATAACAAGACTTAGCAAACAAACAAACACAACAAAACGATTAGAAACGTTCTTCTTCTTCAAGAGATGAGGTGATGACCCTAGGAACTAAGGTACATTATTCCGCGCGTTGGTTTTTGCGATGAATCGATTATTTTCAGTAATTGATTCGTATAACCGGCTTACAGATTCAAAAACTACATTAGCCCTTGGCGGGTATCGCCTATTTTCCACCTATATTGGGTATTGTGTGTCTGACAGACACGTAGAATCTGAAAGATGCAAAGAATACATTTTTGACCAAGGTAACGTCAAGAAAGGACTGTAATAACATATGAAACACTTATGAGCGAATAAATTTTAATGAATTTATATAGTTAAAATGTAATAAATTTACAAACAAAAAAATTTTAGTTGAATTTTCGACAAAAACGTCAAATTGAAGAGTTATTGTGTGTTTTTCTGTTGAAGACAAGTTAAACACAATTTCCTTGAGCACTCCAAGCATATTGGCTTTTTACATGAAATACACATGAATCCAGTATTTCGATTTTTCTGGTACGGACACAGACTGCATTTTCTTTTTTTCTCCAGTCGGTCATTGTCTGGAGTGCTGGTCGTTGGAGGTTCATCTCCAATCACTTCCATGATGAGAGAGCGCAATTCGTTGCTCAAGTTTGGCCCTTTCAATCTTTCACGAAGGTGAGGTTTGATTAGACGCAGAGCAACAATTTCAGCAAAGTCAAATCTTCGTATGTCTCCGGTATCTTTGAAGCTCAAATAAAGGATGAATCCATTTACCAAAGAAATGTTGAGAATACGGTGGAAGACAGCTACTGGCCACCGCTGTGTTCGTCGACTCGAAGAATAATTCGCACATTTGTGATCGAGACTATCTACTCCTCCTTTGGTTTTATTATAAAATGAGTTGATTTCTGTTTTGTTCTCCTCTTCATCCCATGCTTTGGCATGATGCATTGTAGATAGAAATAAGACTGCTTTGTTGCGATGTTTTCTCGGGACATAACTGAGGAGAGTTTTGTTCTCATTGAACCCGTATAAAGCAGAGCCTGGTTCTCGTCGCCGATCGGGAAGAAATTCTTTAGGAAGTTCTTTCTTATTTTTCCTCAGTGTACCAACAATCGTGAGTTTTTTCTCCTTCAAGACATCTGCCAGTTGAATTGAAGTAAACCAATTATCAGTAGTAATATTCCTATTACTGCCAACAATAGGAGGTATCAAACGCAATACGGATTGTGTAGGTATTTGGTATTTCCTGTCTGCAGAAGACAAACCTTGTCCATCACTCCCTTTCCCACAATAGATATAACCATTATAAAAATAGCTTGTTCTGGCATCACAAAGACTGGGAAGTTTGATTCCGTATTTGCATGGTTTGTTAGGCAAGTAAACAATAAAAGCACATCTCCCTCGAAATGGAATCAGTTGTTCATCGATGCAACCATACTGACTCATACAGTAACATTTCTGACAATTGGCTACAAATGCCTCAAAGAATTGAAGAATCGGAGCTGCCTTAGATATTTTCTTCCGACTTTCTCTCGTGGTGGGATCATCAAAGCTCAAACACGCAATCAAAATTTCGAACCGTTTTGATGAAAGTATTGCTCGGTAAATTCTCCTGCCAAGGATATTGGAGGTATAATTTTTGCGGAGGGCTTCATGATTTGCTTTGTATATTGTTGTAAGAAGCAGATAACCACACAAAGCCTTAATCTCAATCAAGTTTGTTGGTCTGTATTGGGTGTCACGAATTCGAGACGCTTTCTTCTCTCTCATTGTTTTTAGTTTCACATTTGTCCATTCCACAACGATCAAAAGCATTGTATCTGGAATCAATAAAGACCAGATGTCAACAGGATCTGGTTTGGGGCCAAGTCGTCTTACTTCAGCCGTCATACCAGGCAAACAGCGAAGTTTTACGATATTATGAGCAGGAATACGAGTACGTGTATTGGGCTCACTGGAAGACCACTGGAAGGGACGTGGAACTGTTTTGGTTCTTCTTCCATAGTAGAATTCAGGTGGTACACCAGCATTTTGTGAAGAGGTTCCTGGTCTCTCTGCAAAATCTCTACCCTGCCCTCCTGCTCCATTCTGCTCCACTTCACTTTGGGTTGCATGTACTTCTTGTTGATCAGAAGGACTATTTCCTCCCCTCTCAAGCCCTAACTCTTCAACTATCTCCATCCTATCCTCAATCTCAGATCCAAGTGTTGAACCTGAGTCTGTATCAGATTCAAAAACACTACTGTCTGAATCACTGATTTCTTCAGGATCAGGTTGGAAGTGAGAATCTGATTCGTCATCTGAAAAATCATCAGAAAGTTCATCACTATCCTCATCTTCATTGATCAACAGTTGCTGTACTCTTTCAACAAAATCTGGATCGTCAGTGTGGAATAACTCCTTGTCACAACTTCTTCCGTGCCTGGACATGTTGATTACCGAACAACACAACAAACAGAACGGAAAAACTTATTACCTTCACTATCAGGTATTGTGTGCCTAGAGGACACTGAACTGCAATGCGCACTATCGGGTATCGCGTGTCTGTGGGACACAGTAGGTTCAAAGAATAAAGGGTTAGAACAACACTCCACGAAAGTCAGCGGGCAACTGTTCATGGGAGCATAACAAAGGTGAGAGGGGGAGAAGGTACTGAGAACCTGTGGGTCATAGAGCAATTCTTTACTGCCGATTCCAAGAAACAAAATATTGTACGTGCCTGACAGACACGCGATACCCGCCAAGGGTTAGATTTCCTATACAAATCGATAATAACCCGAAATGTCGATTTTTGGACCCTGACTTCTTTTTTGTCGGTTCTGCTGAATAATTTGCTTCCGGGAGGTAGGTTTCCGTGTGGACGGTCACATATTATGTTTAAACGTATCGTAGGTCCACACATCCACTCTGCTTTAGAGTTGATTCACGGCATGGACGATTACCGACAATTAATTTAAAATCCTACGCTAAATAGACGATGTGTGGGGGTAGAGAGAGCGCACGTGTTAACACCGGAGACAGATAAGGGCTATCTCCCGAGGTACGCGGGCCCACCTGTCACAAGCAGCTGCAGACGAGATACGCGCTCATATGGCACCTCATCCCTTCCTTCCGCCCTCGTCCGAATATCCTGATCTGGTGGCGACACTTCCCACCTGTTTCGGGAAGGAGAAATTTTTATAAAACTCCTTCACAGGCCTCTGATGTCCTTATGACGTGTTCCATGGAGTAGAATTGGGGGGTTTTCCTCGGCCAGAGTAGGTACCTACTGTAGTTGATTGAGGCAAAATGAATACTTCATTATTTCCATTTATTTATTGGTAATACATTGTAGTTTATTATAAACAAATTAACATAAATTCAATGAATGCCACTCCCCAAACCCCCACCACCCCCTTGGAAGTCCCCGTGGGATGAGTTGGTTATTATGCTGTTATTATTTTGCATCATTACTTTACATTTATTGTGTTTTTCTACCATAATTAACATTATTACGTTTCAAATTGGAATAATTCTCTCACCAAAAGTTCGAGACCGGAGACGAGACACCTCTTAAAATTCACTTAGGTAAACTATTGAAAAGTTTGGCACTACGATAAAAACATGACCGTTGAACTACCCCAGAGAAATAATGTCCACTTCATGGTTATGATCCTATCAGAATACATTTAAAGTTTCAATTAAGGTTACAGTTTTAGCTGTGACTCTAAAATAGGAACCAGAAACAATTTTAAAAGTTTAGAAGATGGGGAACTTTTATATTCTTAAAATGATTTTAATGAAGGGCTTTAGTGCAATAATTATTATAAGAGGTTGAAGCGTTCTAATACCCAATCTCTCCCAAGTTGCAACATTGTCAGACACTGCGTAGTGGAACAGGGCATGGTACAATTTCCGCAAGTTGTCAACACGAAGAAAAACCTCGAACTTTGGACTCCAAGGAATTTACTTAACCAATATTTTTTAATTAGACGTCGATCTTCTACAGATATGTGGTCCTGACATAATCTTACATCATCTTCCGCACCTTGTGTGTCCTCTACGCCTACCATGTCTCTCTTTCTCTCTAGTTATCCCTCAATTTGTTAATCGATGCACCCCCGAATTCGGACTTCTTCAACTAAGGATGGTTCGTTCCGGAAAAATTCCGGAACTGTTCTGAGGGCTCCAGTTTCAGGACCGGAGCGGTTCCGAAGAACTGTTCCACTGTTCCAACAATTATCTCTTTGGTTTGAAGACCTTTCCCATCGTCGGAACCATGGATATACTACAAAATATCCATGGTTCCGGACCCGAAGGGTGAAAAGCATCTGGAACGTTCTTCTTCGACTTCTTCGTGAACAGCTCCCGTCTAATATCCAAGGTTCCGGTTCTGCAAACGGGTTTACTATCCATGGCGGTACAGAATCAGAGCCATTCACGCACAGAAGCCATGGGAAGAATAGGTCAGCTGTTCACAAAGCGTTCCAGCAGAACGAGCCAGAGTCTAGCGTCTGGAGCTATTTTTGTTGGTTCTTCCTAACGCCTACTTTCATTACATGTTTCACTTCGACTTGTAAAATATTCTCGTCATGGAAGAAGGTTCTGTTTTCTGTGCGGTTTCATCTTTGTTGACGTTTTTCAGTGGTAGCTAAATACCTACCACCTTATGAATTCTTTCAGTTTGGGTGACTGAAAAATTCCGTACAGTTCCGAGAAAAAAATCTGTGTGTGAGCCAACACAAGAGTTCCGGCGGGAACGGATTATTTTCGCAAGTTGTCACTGTTCCGTTCTGGTGGTGGAGTAGGTTCCGCGGAACGGTTCCAGTCGGAACGACACATCCCTATCTTCAACACACAATCTTTGATTCTCACGCAACCTATTTTCTCAATCAATATTTTCTTACTCTTATATTGCGGTCAGTTAGTGTATTTTCGATACCTGCAAGTAATGAAATAGAACCCGACACACGAATTTTTCGATCTTCAACTATATTGTTGGTTAACAACAACTTAGGAAAGAAAGACAGTACTAAATAGGTGATTATATGTATGATGGTGCGTACATATACGTATACATAATATATTATATATGATGGTGCGTACATTTTACGTAAGGGGGCGTCATTGTAAGTAGGTACGGAACTCACCAGTTTTCCGTTGGTCGATGGTTGGGCTGGAACTCCGATTTAGAGATCTTGTTGAAGTTATTGGAGGGGTCGAGGTGGCCTGTACGCGCAAGAAGCCATCGTAAAGATGGGAGGCGGTGTATTTTTGGAGGCATATGTGAAGGAGTTAACATGTGTAGGGTCCACACATGGTCACGGCTGAGGATGTCACCTACGATACGAGACAGTCCAGCTGCTTCCAACAAAAAACCCTGGCGACAAAAAGGGTATAGAAGGGGAGAAAATTTAAAAAAAATCGGTTTAAAAGGGTCACGCTCGTACATCCTTCGATATGCGGCATGGGACCATCTCGTTGATTTTCAGTCACTAAATAGATGATGTTACTATAAACATCAATACACACGAAATCTTTCATTGAACATTAATGCTGGAAAGTGTGACAGATGAAGAATCCTAGCCGGTAGGTTAAGAAACATAACAGAATGCAGCCAATTCATATTGATGGTATATAACTACGTAATCTTTGAACCACGTTCCTTAATTTTTTCATTCAGAAACCAAGGAATTTTTCAAATTGCTCAATTGGCAATATACCTACCAAACTCGTCAATGAAGAACGAATAGCTAAAAAACAGATTTTTACTCAGAATATAACGAAGACGCTTATACCTAGCGACAGGTAGTTCTGGAGAGTCTGACTTGCGTGACCCGTCTCTGTCGTTGGGAATTCATAGACGGGGTTGTTCTGGTAAGCATTGCCTGTGCCCAAAATATCTGACTCAAGCATAACCAGCTTAGAATTGCAGTATGCAGTTATAGTTTGGGATGGTTGAGTCAATTAAAAGATGGAAAGTGTTAGTAAACAGTATAATAATACAGTGAAACTTGTCTAATGTGAACTCTTTGTAAAGCGGAAAACCTGGACGAAAATTGGATTAGATACAATTAAGATCCCCTACTCTATTCGGAAGGTCGCAATTCTTGGTTAGTAAAGGAGGTGGGTTTCGGGTTTAGGTAGCATACTATAATATAGTACATATTATGTACACTTTTTAGACGCCAAGCACAATGGCTATATTTTTCTAGTCAGGAAAACTGCCATATCGCACACCACTGGTCACAACGATCAACCTGTCCTTTCAGACCTGTCTCGGTTCTGGCCATAAATCGGTCACACGAAAAGTGGTTTATCTAGTAGGTATTATTGTTGGAGGAAACGCCAAGTAGCATGAGGGAGTTGGATGGGATTTCGGGAGCTGAGAACGATAATTAATATGAGAGGGCTGAGGGTTTATGGACGAGTTTGGTAAAGGGGTCTTGTCCCTGCGGAGAGCACACATGCGGACCATGTGTTCCCACGAATATCAGGAAACCGCCTGCCCACCTCCATCATCGAAGCGACCGAGCAATGAGTTATATATCTAGAAATATTGTGAAGTATTTACAAACTGAAGTTATCCTTGAAAACGATTTTGCCTTCAATCAAATCCCTAAATGAGTGTGAAAACGATTATTACTAGTAGAGCTCGGATATTTATGTACCTATTTAAAAATGCCAAATATGTTACATAAAAATGTATTCATTTCCTCGAAATATGTGAAGTAAAACAAACATTTGGTGCTTCAAAAATCCGGAAACGAACATTCAGTTTGATACGGAATGCATGAAACCTGAAAGTCGTTCGACGTCCACAGATTTCATTGGAGCTGAAAAGGACAAAAAATATGACTTAGAAGTTCAGCGGAGTCAACAGATCCGCTAAGAATATCTGAAATGGTGCATATCGTCACCCACCCGTGAAATTCGAGGGTTCGACATAGCACCGATTACATCTGTGGATACGGAAAACTTCTTGTTTAAAACGTATTTCTAAAATTTCTTGTTTAAAACGTATTCCTATTTTGATTTGATTTTGTCTCCTTTCTCCCTCTAATTTTCTCCCTCCAAAGCCCTCTAATTTTTATATCTCCATTCTTATGGCACCGAGGCTTTCGCTGAGAGGCACATTTTGGGTCTCCAATTTGTCAATGGATTCAGCGAGAAAGGCGCACTTTTGTGCAATGAACGTGCTGTTATTCTCCAAGCTTGGTTTTTGGAAATTCGACTTTGTCGATTTTATTGCAACAGATTCTGCATCGGGTTTTGAAATAACAACCTCGATTTTTGTCGTAATTCTTACAGTAGTACTCAGCGGCTTCCAGCCAAGTTTCCCATCTCGTCAGAACAGGTTTGGGTGGCCGAGGCCAGTCAGGCAAATTGCACTCGATGCAATACACGAGGAAGACAGGTCAAATCAACCATGTTTGGATAAATATTTGTATCGATTCCCCCTTTGAACATGTAAGGAGCAGTATCTGATAGAAACAGCAAAACATTCCTGTTCAAAACATCATTTGGCCACAGAAGCTTTAAAGAATTGAGAGATAGTGGCGTGATGGCATTACTCAAGAACAACGAAGTTCACAAGGAACCAAGTTTACCGACAACAGCGTTGGCAACATACCTGCCCTCAACATCCGTGGTTTCATCAATCGACATCCATATTGGTTCATCACTAACATATTTCCGAATGTTGTCGAACTTTTTCAGGTAAATGTCCTCTAAGTAGTTTTTTCTCAAGGTTCTTTACAGGTGTTTTATTCCCAGTGTAGGCCTCCAATGCCTCTAATGTAGGCCTTCAATGCAGGGTCACTGAGTTTTTGGAATGGTTTGTCAGCTTTTAACGAAAGGCAAAGGTCTGTACTGAATGTAGACTTGCTTGATGAGGGGGACGTCACGAATGTCTCCAATTCATTGGTTTTATGAGCTCCAGTGGCAATGTATTGAATGATCTGTGAATAGTGTAGAAAAATGGGCATTTTTTTAGAATTTCCAGCAAAAAGGATTCAAGGACACACGTGGAAAAAGAAGTCCATCGAAAAAAGGACTTCTGGTAACCTCACCTGTGAACGTTACGAGCAAGAAACGCGCTTGTCACACGCATTGCAATATAATACGTCTCCACCACTCCGTCACCATCACTCACGTAAATACTTGTCAATCAACTTTCCACTCGTATTGGAGGTTGGTCGCGGCATTTCTCGCAAAAAGCTTCAAACAAGAACGAACTCAAGCGTCGATCAAAGCACAAGTCAAAATGAACCTGTGAACCATACTCCCATTCCACCTTAGGAACCTATCGATATCTGTGAACCGCTGGACAAAAGTGTGAGTCACAACCGTCAGTCTGTGGATCACAGAATTGCTGCATTTCGGAATCATCCTGGCACATCGGTCGCTCTAAACTAAAGTATGCAATAGCATAAATATAAGGAATCCGTGGAGGTAGCAACAATAACAACGACGACTTATCTTCAACCATGTCTTTGTCTACTTTCATACTTTTAGCTGTTCGATTCAGGTATACCTTCAATTAATAATAAAATTCCTCCCTTAGGGAAAACATAATATGTCATATTATGACCATGTATCCATGCTCAGCTGATTTAAGGCCTGGGCAGCGTCAAGTTAAAGTCCTAAGGAAGCTACGTGCCAAATTTCAAATTCCTACCACCACGGAAATAGCACCTACAAACGTCACATTTTTTTGCATCACGCCGATTTTGGAACGACCCCCAGCCATTAGACATAATATGGATATTATCCATGTCCAAACTAATTTGTGCAATTTTATTCATTTGGCATTCCCCTATCTTCATAGGAGAATGTTAACATTAACAATAGGTCGTAACCCAAGGTCAAAGAAAACCAACAGATTTTTGAGAGTAACAACAACAATATAACAATTGATTATTTGCTTTCGATTAATTGAACACCGATTATTCAATACTGATTAATTGGTTACAAAAAAAAAAGTGGGGTATAGGTACTTTTGATGCGATATGTCTTATCCGTAGTATTTCGGCCTGCTGAGCACGAATCCGCGACCAGAATTGAGCAATCACGTCCTGATTTTTTCTAAACTCAAAAAATGGGTTAGAAACAGTGAAAATCGAGGAAAATACATTGGAAAACTTTTTCCTTACATTTCAACCTATATTCATATACGAATTAGATCACTCGCGACGAGGCTGTGGAAACCCATTTCAATAAAAAACGGAGGTATAGCGTGAGAGAGTCTATATCCACGAAAATAATGAGTACAATTGTTAAATCGATTTCGACGATTAGGTCATCATCAGTAAGTTCATGTTTGTTACTGATGATGACCTAATCGTCGAAATCGATTTAACAATTGTACTCATTATTTTCGTGGAAATAGACTCTCTCACTCTATACCTCCGTTTTTTATCTATATTCATATGGTTTTAGACTTGCTAAACAAAATCTGCGATCAGATTTAGACCATCACATTCTGATTTCAGACCGAAAAATGTTTTCCAAAGTATTTCCCCCGATTTTCACTGTTGGTTTTCCTTTGTTTGAGGTTAGAAAAAAATCAGGACGTGATGGCTCAATTCTCGTCGCGGATTCGTGCTCAGCAGGCCGAAATACTACGGATATGACATATCGCATCAAAAGTATACCCCACTTTATTTTGTGCGATTGTGTTATTTATTAGCTTACGATTAATCATTTGGCGTTATAATCGATTATTTGGTTCCGATGTTGCATCCCTAGTTTATACCCACGCACCAATTTTGGAATCGGTTCTCAAAACACATACCTACCCAATGGAATATCTAGACGCTGCCATTCAACATTTCCGTCCAAACGGCTGCCTGCGATTGCCACTTTATGCCTTCAGACACCCCAACAGAAAGAAGTTTGTTATTATAAACTCAAAACGGACAGACAAGACAAACCACTCTCTTCAAGACGAGGCTCCTTCGGCTGGTGACGCCGAGACCCTCAGGCAGACGATGGAAGCGTAAACTTCGAAGTTTAGGTAAAACAAGTGGCGGATGGAGGATGTGTCCCTCGACAAATTGGCAAAAAAAAGGACCGGACAGTTTCCGACCGTGAGAACACTCGAGTGGTGCCGTCCTCATACGACTAACTGCAATCCGAAGGATCGTATCGGGAATGACCCCTAATTAAAATGTCCAGAAACCGGATTTTTTAATAGTAACTGAAGGAGTTTGTTAGACCGAATGGATTTTTATTATGAAAAAACTAAACTGCTTCCGTGCACGTGGAGGTTAAGAGCGTTTAATAAACTATAGCTCTCCCATTTTGATAATGGTGGCTGCTTAATACCGCTTTCTACGCGGGAAAAACGCTGCAAATGTTTCCACAACGGTTTATTATTTCCGGACAGATCACCCTTAGTGTTGTTCCGATATTGAGGATCGTCCGATCTTTGATATCGATAACGATTTTCAACGTCGTTATCGATACAGCGATCGCCACAAAATATCGATATCGGCAATATCGAATGCAATTTATATAGCAACTTACCTAACAGTTTTTGGTAGCTTACAATAGCGATCTCAACAATTAGCTCTTGTACCTACCCTGTAAAAAAAAACTCACCAGGATAATGATTAATGATGAACCTCGATGATGAAAAAATGATGCGTTGCCGTTGGGGGTGTCTAGCCGCCAGTGGTTTGTGTCCATGATGGTACATTTATCTTAGAATGAAATCTGACGGGTATCCCCAGACCCCCCTGATTATTACAGTCTGGATCAAGGATCAAAGCAAGGAAATATGGAACATGCTTTCGAATAGGTACATAAGAACAGAGGAAACAGTAGTAGTAGAAACACACTTGACAGTCTCAAGTGAACAACCCCTGTCGGAGAAGGCGGTATCTAGCTACTAATATATATTAATGATATATATTAATAGCATATTAATAGCATATATTAATATATATTAATGATATTATTAGCTACATTGTGTATATGAATCATACATGTCAGTCTCTTCCATTTTGGATTATACATAGGTACCTAATACTTCCACCTGTGGCATATCAATACCTGTCCTAAACGATACTTGTGGCAAACTATATCTACACCTATACTATACGATACTTGAGGCAAACTACATCTATACCTATACTGTACGATACCTGTGGCAAAGTTCAAAGGAAACATGTTGGGACGTGCGAATATATTAAATATGTTCGCCCTTTCGAACATAAATAAATTAAACGAATTAAAAGAATTCATTTATAAATTTTATGAATTATCATTAATTATTAATAATTTTATCAAGCAGTGAAGATTGTTATCAATTATTGTGAGTTATTAATAATTTTTATTAATTATGATTAATCAACGATACCTGAAACCATGTGCTGTGCAAATCAGCTGGGCCAGTAGGTATGAACATTGAACCGACCGGCGGCCACACGATTCACCGTCATGTTGACGACTTTTAATCCTCCCCAACTTTGAGCCCTCATTGTGAAGGAACGGCTGGTCGTACAAAGTTGTGAAGGAACGGCTGGTCGTACTACAAACCTCCAGATGGAAATGCCTTTCTTTCTTTTTATTCATGTTGCGTTGACACTTTAAACTCGGAGAAAACAGACAAAAAAAGTTTATTTATTTAGTCCCATTAAGAACGGATTTTCGTGTACAATTAGAAGTAATTGAAATTTTAGAGTTTCAATTACAAATTACAAAGAATTGCCAAGTAATTGTAATAACTATTGCAATTACATTTTGTTCAAATGTGATGAAGAGAGACACCACGATAAGGTTATTCAAACAAAACTGAGCACGTTCGCAAATGAGATATGTGGTGGTGATGGACGGCAGGGGAGGAGCGGGCGATTCATGGTGACGGGCAGAAAGGGGGCGGGAGTATTAATGCATCACAACATTTATCGTCCGTCATTCATCAGCTGACATCCACTGCATAAATTGAAATTGTGGCTGCTAAATGGACCTGGGGTGTAAAGGGGTGAGGGGGGGTGGTCGGTGGGTGGCGGTGGTGGAGTTGGCAGTAACTGACGGACGATAAATGTTGTGATGCATTAATACTCCCGCCCCCTTTCCACTCGTCACCACCAACTGTTGGAGGTGATGGGTGGAAAGGGGGAGGGATTATTAATGCATCACAACATTTATCGTCCGTCATTCATCAGCTGACATCCGCTGCATAAATTGAAATTGTGGCTGCTAAATGGATGAGGGTGTTAAAGAATTGAGCGGTGGTGGTCGGTGGGTGGAAAGGGGGCGGGAGTATTTGATTTTAGAGAAGAGAAGCGCAGGTATTAGATCAAATAGAGAAGTGTAGTTCAGTTCAGAGAATCCAGAGCATTCAGTTTCAGTTTTCAACATGTTTTATCTTCATCAATGAATAATAGTTCACAACGATAATAAATAATAGTTCACAACACAATACGGCTTTAGCTTTTGCCATCCGCCGGGGTCGTGCTTCTCAACCATCGAACCAATTTTTGAGTACCACAAGGACATAAATAAACACAAATAGATGTAAAAAACACATAAGTTGGTGAGTTGCAATAAACGTCGCTATATGAGTTGTGATACATGAAATTTTTATCAATCAATTTTCATTAATGCATATCAATTTCCAATTAATTATTAGTTATTAATAATTAAATTATTCCTTCTTCACTATTATTATTGTTATTCATTCATTACTTCTTATTTATCAACCAATTTCCATATTAATCAATTCATTCTTATTGACAGAATCTCGATTTTATTTTATTTTGCTCTTTTGAAATTCAAAAGCCATTTCTGACAGACCCTATCAACTATTGAAGTTATACCTGTCAATCCACTCCTTTCTGTTTCTCATCGCAGCGATCACAAACCAACCCAGCATAATCCAATTCTTTCCATTTAAAAATTCTGTCTCCAACAGATCGGACATGAAACCCAGTAAGTAGGTACCTAACATAACATTATTCTTTCTTAATCCACTCAAAATAAAACACCTTGCGAGAATGTGTAGAAGGTGTTCGTCCTCACCAGAAGTGCACGTAGCACATGTATAAATCCGATCCCTATTCACAATTTACAGTTCAAGTCCAGCTGGATCCTCTATTCATAATTTACAGTTCAACTCCATGCTAGCATTTCACATCTAGTTTTACGTTATATTATAGAGAAATTGAAGAGAATGGTGCTGTGCCGTGTACTAAACAGTTATTGGCAGAAGATTTTAAGAAACGGTTTTTGGATATTCCATTCGGCGCTGTCTGTTCGGTAGGTATGTGACAGACTGTGGTTTAAAAACGATCTGCGACCAATTCAAAGTGGGAGACGAGGCACAGTGAAAACGATATTTCCCTACTTATAAGACAGATTCTGATTGAATAGATGTGAAAGTCTGTGCAACGTGCTATTCGAATATAAGTTAGGGTAGGTTCTTTAGGAGTCGGCTTTTTAAAAAAGGTTGAAATGAATTTAGGCGAAACGAACTTTATTCACGGAATTACACAGACTTTAAATTGTGACAATAAAGTTATTTTAACACTTGGAACAAATTACGCGGAACACACACAGGGTCGGTCGGTTACAGTAGCAGGCCGAGAACTGAAGGCTCGGGGCCTGCCCACGTTGGTTTTATAGTGTGCATGGCTGCGTCAGCAGTTATGGTAGGTCGGGTACTATAACTTATATATATACGAAAGAAGGAAAAATGCTGTGCGTGGCGACGTGATGGTTTTTATTACTTACTTTTATTCAGATTTATCTTTGTTTTGTTTAACATACCTATGCAACCGTAAAATACCTATGCATTAGTCTTTAAGATTAATTCAGTATGTTGGACTGCATCTTGTAACAAACCTGGACTCTATACCTCTATACTGCCTGCCTCTTCTGTCGTCCAACTCTCCTCATTACTATCCCAGACAATAATCCTGCTCCATCAGTCGCAAATTCGTTTGATCGTAGTTACCGCGGGGTTTGTTGGCATGGGGATATAATAGGTTCAACCATAATGGTTGAAGTGAGTTGTTTCGAGTGCTTTGAATCAATTCGGGACCAAAACTGTGATATTTAGTTTGGACTTGGAACAAATCTCAGACTTGAAAAGTTAGTGATCACGTCATCCACTATCACAGTGAAGACGTCTGCGTACGCTGCGTGCACGGGAACAAGAAGAAGCGGAAAACAGTTACTTACTTAAAAATGACACAAAACTTAGCGTGTCAAGCAAAGACATTTTCATGTCAAGGTTCGAGACTCTCACGAAGGTCTCTCCGTTTTGGTTTTTTTTAATCAGTTGTGATTGGTTGACATTTCAATCGCAATTTCACGGTTTCCAAATTGGAATTTTCAAATGTTGATTCTACCGAAAAAAGCAGGGCATACTTAGAGGGTACTATGCCCAATATTATGTCACATTTTTGATTTTTTTTCCTTTTTTTTTTCACTTGTGTTGTCTTTCATTCTGAAGCGAATTCGTTGTAGCTGATCAAAATGCGGCGGTACATTAATCAATAAGATTTTTGGTTATTCTCCTAAAATTCCCACTTGCAAGCTCGTCGGCTCCTGTCCCTTCCCTGCAATTATCTTGAAAACCTGTGAGGAAGGATCTCATCAGAGTCGACAAAGCTGCCGTTTCCATCGGAAGCCTTCAGAACCCAACGCCGTCCCTGAATCGTCTCGCTCCTCATTAAAAACCCCCAGAGAAACGGAGGGAAAGAGAGTCGAAACGTCGAAAAAGTGTCTCAACTAAATTTAGACAGGAATCGGACCGTCTCGAGGGACCACATGTTTTGTCTAGACCGTAATGACGCAGGCGGGGGAGCTGGTCGTGGGGTAGCAGACGAGCTTTTTGTCGTTTGGGTTCAAGGTCAGCTCGTGGTCATCTTTCATCCTCCGGAGCAATCAAACCTCCCCTTCATTCGACCCACCTACAACAACCCTCGTATTTTTCTTTTTTCTTCTTCTTCTTCTTCTCCTAAGGGTAGTTTGTCAGGTGCGTGGCTGGTCTGCCCAGCAGGTAGAACTCCCCAACCTCGAACACGTTTTCTGTCAGACCATCGTCTGAACTTGACCTTGACATGAAATGACCAACTCCACCTGTATCCCAAGAAGAAACCTCATCGGGCCGGTTTAACCAACGTAAGGAGTTGGTTCAAATAGCGGTTCAACTCGTGAACGGAGATTGTCAGTCAGGTTGGGTTTTACCACGGGCGTTCAACCCTGAACTCAGTTTAATGGCAGTTCAGTGTTGAACGTTTAGATTTCGGCCGGTCAACAGGGATTTATTTATTTATAGTTTATAAACTCGGTTCAAGTTCACTTATTCCTCCGGCTTATCCGTTCAACAATTCACCCATTTGTTTTCACAATGTCACGAGCACAGCTAATTGATAATTACATTGGGCGAATGACAAATCAATGGTTTTGTGTACTTGATTTAAATACAAGAGATGTTTTTCTAATTTGTATAATGTTCTAATTCAATGAATAATAGTCTGCAATATCGCAGTAAGGTTCATAAGAAAACTAAACCCCAGCCTTTTCTCAAGACCTCGAAAGTTACATTTAATGTAACTTTGCTCAAAGCAAAAATCTAACTTGTTACGTTACATTCCGTTTTCAAGAAGTTACATCAGTAATGAAAATTGGATAGGCTTCCAAAACGTAGCGTTTCCTGCCATGAAAAATCTGGGTCATGCATTTTCATAATGCCCTAATAGGTGGGGGTGATGAAATGCAGCAACGTTATTCAAACTATTAAACAACTTTATTATCAAATAATAGGAACACTTCAGTACCTTTCAACTTAATCTTTAATAAACATAATCTTCGCTGTTTTTCCTAGACAATGACGTACGCATAAGGAATCTGACTGCAACCTACCAATTTGGTTTTCCATGGTTTAAAATAGTACATCAAAAACATTTATATGGATAGGTAATATCCATATATTATGTTGCCCAACTTTAGGCAAAGCCTGTACTGTTGGGCAAGAATTGCTTCCTACTTGTCAAATAGGTATCAACATAAGGTTCAATTGAATACCTAATAGAAACAGAAAATAAAACCTTCTTGCATAAAGAGTAATAACAATAGTAAAATTTATTGTTATTTAATACTCTGGAATAACAACTCAACTAGCTCGTATGTTATTTTTATGAGCCATGACGAAATCAATTGTTTATAGTGTTGTCTAGTGAAATCATATAGATCATAATATTATAGATCAGGGGTTGGCGACCTTTTTTCCGTGGGGGTCCAATTTTCCTAAATTCGAAAATCATAAAATGTCATTACAAGTGCTCATTTTGCGTTTTTGAATAAAAATTGAAAAAAAATTCCAGTCATGCAGCATGATCGTATGAGCGAATTTTCGAAGCAGTACATAATTATTTGTTCGAATAAGTGAAACAGGAGTAGTTTTACGCAAAGTGAAGTCAGAATTGAAGAACATCTCAAGTATCAACCAGTCAGTATGATAACTACACTCGTTTTTGTTAAAACTTGATCCACCCCTCAGCATTAATTCGGATAGTATAGTTCATAGTACCGACAGGCCATTCATTTTTTCAACGTTATAATATAACATATTATGTGGAATGTTTCATGGATGAAGATGATTGTAAGCAAAACTGTCACAATTCCCTCATAGTCATATTCCTAGTCGTTTAAGGGATAATCCAGTTGACTGTTACGATCCATCCGCCTGCTACTCAATCACACTCGCTATAATTGCTACTGTATTTAAACCTCTAATCATTTTTAAGCGTTTTCAAGGCTCCATCCAATGGAAACGATGGGTTTATAACAATGAAGAATTACATTTTTCATTCAGTTTGTATCAAGTATTGTTCAAAAAATGCTGCCGCATGGTTTACAGAAGAAGTGTTTAGTTTCTATGTCCCTTACTTTCTACTATCAATTGAAAAATTATTATTGAGGTACTTAGTAGTTTTCAGTTATGTGAATTATACCACATTATCCATATTGTTCGGAATAGATTCTGGTATATTTTTTCAATCACCTCTAACAACAGGCTTTCACCAGTTTGATCGGTGACTGGGAAAGGTTTGTTTCCCAACTTTTTCTCCCCATCTGTTCAAGATGAATCTGTGACCCGCCTGTTGCTGCAGCGCAACGGTTTTTGTTATCAACTGGGCACGGGAAAAAAACGCGCTTCACCCCTCAGGATTAGAATTGGAGTGGCAGCCTTCCGGAATAGGAACTAAGGGGGTTTGTCTGCCCCATGAGCGAGGGCCGGCCTCATCTCAAGATTTATACCCCTGCTTCCGCCCTCCGAGAATGTAGTTTTTCAGAGAGAAGGGAGAAAAAAACTGTACGAGGAAGTCCGACAAAAAATCTACTCTTAAAAATCTCATTATGAAGTATGTAGCCGTGCTATTGGACTATCACTATGCGGAAAGGCTCACCGTTACCTCACCCAACATAATCGGTTGTGAATAGGGCGACCTCGGTCATATCATGTTCAAGAATCTTATCGTACACCGAGTGTTCTTCAATTTCCTGTCATACTCCATTTTATAACGAATTATGAAATATTGAATTTTATCGTGACAATCATCGTCCATTAAATTTTGGAAGAAGAGTGACACAATCCAAATAAAGCTGATTTGCGGGAAATCGTTGCGAAATCAAAGTTTTTTTGTTACTTTCTCAGCTGTCCAGACTTTCTAAAAGTCAGAGAAAAATGAAGTAAGGTGATTTCAGCATGAGGCCCTGAAAAACCTCTGTGGATTTGGGTACCTATTCTACTGACTGGGATTCTTGAAAAACAAGCTGTTTTTCCATAAAATACCGATGATGTTGAATGTTCAAATTTGTTGACGAATAACGACACTTTCATGATTGTGGCGTTTTAGTATAAAATAAAACGGGTTTCTTTTGGAGAAATGTCGAGGAGATTTCACATAGTGGCATCCGTTACAAACGTTACTGTACCATTGGACGGACAAACCACAGATGCATGAAAGAATGACACAACATAAGAAGTGGATACTGGACCGACAATTTGTACGTAAAATGGGGCCGGTGGAAGAGTGACACAAGTGCTCTCTAGCAAAAACTATCCAAACCATTGACATGATTGATCTTCTCCAGAGAAAGAACACCTCTTTTTATGGTAGTCACTGTGTTTAACACAAAAATGCAATTTTTCGGATTGTGTCACTCTTCTTCCAAATGGACGACGGTGTGTTACGTATTTATAAGGGAACCCTATGAAAAACGCAATTTTCGACGAGAAAGAAGTTCAGTAAAATCAAAGTGACCTCAAAATTGAATTTAAGTACTTGCAATCCACGTCTTAATATCAATTTTGATTTATTATTTTCAATAATGAACTATTGGAATTGACCGCAAAAACAATTTGTTTGACTTGTCTGATGAGTCAAGAAGAAGTTGTCAGGTTTGTTCGGGTGAGGTTTTGAATATACCTACCTTTTTTTGTCCACAGGAGGCAATATCACTTACTGGGCTTTTAAATGTCAAGATTCGGAAGTGGGGGTTCTTTCAAGGGGAACGGATTCGGGAATGCTATTTGCCTAACAATGAGGTTCCCCAAGTTCCCTTTAATGCGAACTTGTTTCAAGTTGCGTTCGCCACTTAGCGCTTCAAAGAGCCCGACGAGACCGTCGGGTCCATCGATTGAGCTGATGGCCGCCGGATCGGTCAATTCCCGTTGACATCAGGACCAGACGTCTTCTCGGATGGAATGAAATTCAAGTGTTTTGTGTGTTTCTTGGGCGGCACGGTTGTTAGTTGCCGTACACGGCCTCGTAGACTGAAGATTGTAGATTCTGGCACCTCAGAGATGTTTCCTACCGATCTTCTGGGCAAAGAGGTTAAAGTTACCGACGAAAATACTGCATATTTTTCAAAAATAGTTTATTAGTATTATACCGGGTGGTCTTAACTAGTGGATAATATCATATTATGAATTGTAATTCTTTATTGTGAGGGATTTAGAAAAAAACTGAAAAAAAAAAACCTTTTTCCCCATTTTTTATCCTGCATTCAACTGCGCATTTTTCAATTTTCAGGTTTTTGAAGTCAGTAATCCGAGCCAATATTTCAACATTTTAGGTCAATTCTGACTGTCGTGACGGAAGGAGTTTTTATTTCTTCATTAGCGAATTTTCGAAGAAAAGGAAGCTATTGTTCTCGGTCCAAAATTTTTAAAACTCGAAATTCCGCAAAATTTGTATACCAAAATCCGTTTCAGACCATCCTGAATTCACTGCCAAAAGACACAAAAATCATATGTATATATTTATGTATTTATGTATTTAAATTTATTCTGCTCTAATCTGATACCGGAAAGAGATATCACAATTCTGACTTCATCATCGTGTTCAGTTTTGAAAAAGCTATATCCTGAGGGGGGTTTTGGGGAGTTATGGGGGGGGGGAGGAGGGGCATTACCTACCCATCAATTCCCAAAATGAAACAGTATGACAAGTGACATCTCAATTTAAAGGGTTTTTTTAATGCTGAACACGATGGTGGGTTTTTTAGAATTTTAGGTATGAGGGGGGGGGGGGGGATCACCCATAAATTCCCAAAATGAAACAGTCAGACATGTGACACCTTATTTTAAAGTTTTTTTCCTATGCTGAACACGATGGTGAAGTCAGAATTGCGATATCTCATTCCGTTCTCAAACTGGAGCACGTTGAAGGTGAAGATACGTGGTTGTTATTGAGACGTTCTTCACAGTTCATCTGCTCTAATCTGATAACGGAATGAGATATCGCAATTCTGACTTCATCATCGTGTTCAGCGTTGAAAAATCCATAAACTGAGGTGTTACTCTGCACGACATGGAGACAATATTTTTTACCTACGTATCCAACAAATCTCTTCTGGATTTCAAAACATTTTTTATTCCCCTATCCTAACCTAAATTTAAAATGAGATGTTCCAAACATCACATTTTACATAAAAGCGGTTATTTCTTCGAAAATTCGCTCTTATAGCCATGCTGCATGACTGGAACTTTTTAGTTTGATAATACGACTACAATATTTCTCAATGATTCGTAGTAGTTTTATGAATAACATTAATAATTAATGTTTGTTTCCCACAAATTATTTGTTTCCCACATATTAGTAGGTATATCCTTCGTCGAGGGTATACTACTTATAGTTATAGAGGAGGTGAACAACAACTATTTATTTTGCGGTCAAATAAATCTTCGGTGTGCACTGATGGGTTCAAGTATGGAGATCAATCAAGTCCATGACGTGACGCTGCCGTACCTCCGGTCGTTTAGTCGTGACTATTGGTTTGTTCTAAGTTTTAATGAACAAACTTTGATGTGTCGTTTTAGGATTTCACTAGGTGTTTACAAACAGAAACTCTTACAAATAATTTCATTTCTGACCAATCTGTGGATCAGATGTTATGATCAACATTGAAATTAAATCCGTATTCGTGGCAATACGTGAACATGTTCTGGTGTTGTGCTCCCGGAACCTGCGGCAATCTTTGTTTCTTGCTTCTTGAGCTTCTTCTGAAAGGTGCCCAATAGGAACTAAAGGAGATTTGATTACTTACTTCTGTGGTGTATAAGGATTTTATGTACCGTAGCTGGCATACCTATTGTAAGTACCATGAATGAAGACTAAGATAAAGTTCTCTGGATTCCAGGCAGAAGTTTCCAAATTCATCTGCATTTATTTCGAAACCAGAGAATAATGTTCTCTATACTTCTGAAGCAGTCATCAACTTGTGATTGAACGTGGACCTCAATTAAACCTTTTTTATTTTTATTTTATTTTATTTTTTAATAAGATACCTCGTTAAAACTTTTCCGCGGTCTTCCTACAGTAGTGGAACCTTGAAATGATTGGTAGGACGGGGTACAGTACGTCGAATCTCGAATTTGATCTCATCATCCAACCAATTTCCGTTAGTTGCTTTGATTTTGCCGCACCAACCCATTTGTCACAAATTTTTGAGGCATAGTTAGCTAACATCATTTTGATTTCCTTTTCAGATTCGCCGGTAAGGTTTTCAAAATTAAAGGACGAAGGTAAATTAGAGAGAAAAGAGTTTTATCTTCCTTTGGATGCTTCAACCATTCTTCAAAAAAGTCCCTTCTCGAAAAATGGTTTACGCGAGTGTGCTGGCTATAACACGTCTTATTATCAATGGGAAAGGTGAGCTATTATATATAGACAAATTAGCTCGGGTACAAAGGGTACAAGTAATTACTGTCCCTTGAAGTTATAAAACAAGGAAAAAACATCCGTTCATCTTGAAAACATTTTTAAATATTGTTAGATTATCGGTCAGAATGATTGCTAGGCAAAATATAGCTCCTAACACCATAAATAATATTCATATCCAACAATTAATTCATATAAAATTAGGAACACTTCGATTTGTGTGTTAGAAATGATGTCTGGAATTCAACTGATTTATTCAATTTCGACACGGATACGTACCTTTGGACCTTATTACTCACGAAGTGGACTGTTTCAGAGGTAAATAAATACTATAGTGCAATGTTTTGGAGTATTTTTTACATCATTCCGATAACAAATTTTATAATTCTGAACATGACTTTTGTCCACCTAATGGACAATCGAAACACGGAGCGTCACTACAATCGTTCGGTCAGACAGATAGTACAGGTTATTGATTGAGATGTGGTTGGAGTTTCATCAGCAAGCCTTCGTGCCAAGTTCGGTCGAATGTACTTGCTCTTCATCGAAGTGTACTGATTGACAAAATTGGCGTTTGTGGAATGGATTTTTAATAAAATTTGTGAACCTCTGTAACTGAAGAGGGCACGAGAAGACGTACACGGACTTATCTTTTTAATTCGATTTTCTGATTCAACGTATCTTGGAACGTGAAGCCACAAATTTTGAGGGGTACGAGGAAGGGGTGGTTACCTTTTCTTTTATTTTTTTGTTGATGCCAGAGGTTCATTATTGCAATAACGAACCGAACTCTGAAATGAACGGAAAAACCTGTTGTTCGCCTGCGGGAGTTTATAAACTCGTGTGTAATCGCTCCGGATCGAGAGACTCATCTTGGGAGCCATTGTCCAAAACAACTGACCCAACTCAGGTTCGAATCTCGCAATAAAAAACTAAATCACCCCCCGAATTTTTTTTCAACCCTCTGCAACGTGGAGCAGGAACCGTGAGAAAGGACGTTTTTTCACTTCTCTCCCGACCCTCAGATGTTTTTTGAACGTGCTAAAAAACGCCCTGAGGGGTCTCCGGGCAGGTAAAGGCTGAGACGGTTTGTTTTTTATACGCGGTGTTTTCCCCCTCAGATAGAATGGGGATGATCCGTGAGGACCCTGGACGCCATCTGATGCTACCCTTCCATCGGATCGCTCCTATTCACCTCAGCACGAACGTCCCTTTTTCCATCCATTAATGAATGGTCATAAACACCAGGTCTTCCTCCCAAAAAGACTTCACAAAAGGCCGTAGAAGTCCAAAAAAAAAAAAAAAAAACCTGGAATCGCGGACAATGGGGTGAATGGGTACTATTATTTATCTAGGTGAGATTTTTCCGTTCTCGCCAGAGATCCACCACGATGTGATTTCCTTTCCTCACTGGCTACTGCAAGCCATGGCCATTTCTGACACCAGGTTTCATTCGTTCGGTTTCAACCATCTGTTACGAAGTCACCAGGAAACATCCATCAGGTAGCACGAAGCTGACTTTTAGCATGAGATAAATAACTCGCATATCCACCATAAAAGTGTAGCTCATTCTTAACCGCGAATGGATAATCAGTTCTACGTGAAAGATACGTCGTCCCTTTCATGCCGAAAACATGAATGTGCCAAAAATCGAATTCTGGGATTGGCGTCAGCTTGGAGACCTATCAGCTTCCTTCTCATTATAAAAATACCCCTGGGCGAATAATGAATAATGGCAATGACTTCGATCAATGAACGTGATTTCCAGGCTTTAGTCTTGTGCCAAAAGCATCAATGTGGGGCAAGGCGCACAATCATAATTTTGGCATACGTTTCCAATCGAAGTCTTGGTTACGAAATGATGAATGTACCAGATTTTCCCCTACAAGTAATTAACCATAAGTTTTTTTGAAACGGGTCACACGGAAATGGAATGCGAATCGATTCATTCCAAAATTGAAACTGCGTCTTTCCCTGTTCATTTCTCCGAGGGTTGGGCACAGGTGATAAGAAGTTGCAGGAGGAATTCCCAGCCCTTTAAAGTGCGCACAATGCTTCATGTTGACCTTTCCCGAAAAAATCCCATTCAGGCGGAAAAAGACCAATTTCCACTATGGAATCATTTTCACTATGCTATCAGAGCAAATTGTAAGAGTAGGTTTGTAGAATAATTAATGGTGGAATGTAGTACCCAGCTTATATATTTCACGCCAAAACTATGAAAGTGAGTATAAGAATCTGAAGTTTGTATAAGCCAAAACCATGAATGTGCTTTTAAATCAAGGGAGGGGTTGTGAGGTGCGTGAATTTAATTTTCTGTTATTAAGTTAGAATTTAATTAGTATGAGTTTAAGTTTAAAAAGTACACCGTTTAATTGCATCCAAAATTGGAATCAGTTTTCTTCGTTTTTCTCAAAACTTCAATTTCGTACATTCATGGTTTTGTCATGAAAGGGACGAAGTAGAGTTGGAAAAACGAGTTTTAAAAATGCCGTAAGCTTCCAGGTAACAGCTGGTATAAACTACAGGTGATTATGTATTGTCGGGTTTCTTGATATACATGATTGCCAACGTAGGTAGGTGCATGTAAAAACCCCTGAATTATACGAGTACTTATAAATACAAGTGATACATAATTATTCATCATTCACACTACAATTAATTCATCCGTCATTTATCTAAATAAATAGTAAACTATCACTGAGATTGTTACCCCCACCCCCAGTAGGTCTCCCAGACTCCCGCATGGCCGTTAGAGTTAACCGCGAATGGCACCGTATTTCATCACCTCATTCTCCCACTGAAAATCAGTTCCGCGCAGGAGAGACGTAGAGTTAGAAAACCGAATTCAAAAATGCCGTAAACAACCAGGTGGTTTATTCATAGGTGTTTTTTTTTTTTTATTGTGGGAACACAGATA
This sequence comes from Stenodema calcarata, assembly GCA_963920205.1. Classification (NCBI taxonomy): domain Eukaryota; kingdom Metazoa; phylum Arthropoda; class Insecta; order Hemiptera; family Miridae; genus Stenodema; species Stenodema calcarata. The sequence continues at coordinate 1,980,801 of OY986055.1, forward strand.
TTTTAGCTCATTGGGTTGTTGTATACAGAAGTGTGGTCTATGCAGAAAATAATAAACGGTTGTTATGGATTAAGGCGACTTCTTGTATTCTAGCCTTCCTGGATTTATTGAAACAATATTTGATGGTACATAATTGAATGACCAATTGAAAAATATGTAAATTAATGACAGTATTCAAAAGTCTCTTTATGTGGACAGGATATTGTTGTTTACTGTAACTTCAGGGTGGGGTACTTTTTTTTCGTAGTCATCATAGCGTCAATACAGTTGTGAATTATTATAATAGTCTTCCATTGTTGTACAGGGCTATAGAGTTCACAATTTCTTGTGATTAGGATATGTATTGAATTTATAATGATCTGAAGAAGAGTGATATTGCGTTTCACGCAACGATGAGGGAACACTGGCGATGATGCTGAACGGTTCGATTGTCTAGTGTATGAATATCAATGGAGCTGGGAGCAGGGACTCAGGGGGATTTTGAATCTAGTCATCTCATTATCATGTCAATTCTATGCCGTTATTATGCCTATTTAGGTAACCGTGTGATGCAGTCCTTCTATGAGTGAAAAGTATGGTCGATTCTAGATGGCTGCTTGGTTGCGTGGCATGTTTCCTCGGTGCGAACGCCCAAGTTTCAAACACCCAACTGCTCACGAGTCGTGTTTTTCTCGAGGTAAGCAATATCGGTGATTCGCACCTCGCTGTTGAGTGTGCATATATACCTCGGTTTCACCTAATATGTTTCCTCTGTTACACCAGCAGGGAGCTTTCCGCTTCTTTCAATGCTGTTCGCGGGAGCTTTTTGCCAGATGAACAAGCATACATAAGTATTACTGGTGGTCACGAGTAATCAGCGGTGGTACAACTATAATGAAGTAATGCTTCAATTCAGGCTTGTTCATCTGGCAAAAAGCTCCCGCCAACAGCATTGAAAGAAGCGGAAAGCTCCCTGCTGGTGTAACAGAGGAAACATATTAGGTGAAACCGAGGTATATATGCACACTCAACAGCGAGGTGCGAAGCACCGAGCATCCTATATATGTGGCTGGCGGGCAAAATGGATATCATTCCTTTTTGTGGCTGAGGATTTTGGCGGGCCAGTTTTTACAACGGAGTTGTTTTTGGGGGGATATCACATCTTTTTGCATGGCTAGTTTTCGAGTGGTACTTATACAATACGGTTCAATTTAACAAAAGTACGTAGGAGGTAACTAGTAAATGTTTTCCTAAATAAAGTTTTATCCTAGTCAAAATTTAGTAAAAAATTAGTACGCCTACTAATTTGCCTTTTTGTTTCTTGTTTTTGTGACAAGAATAATTATTTTTTGGAAATTATTGTTTGATATCTGAAATGTGTTTGAAAAATAAGTAGGTTTAAAATTTTGGCGAATTGGTTAAATAGTAGTTTTTGATCAATTAAAACAATTAACAATTATAAATAATTATTAAAATTTAATACAATAATTGTATTAAATTATAAAGAATAATAATACAATAATAGAGAAACAATAATAAAGAATAATTATTATTCTTATTATTAAATTTAAAAAAATAGAAAGAATAATTCTAAGAATAATTTCTAATTATTAGACATTTGAATGATTTTGAATTAGAAATTTTTTGAAAATTGGTTTCATTTTTTCTTGGGGATTGTGCAAATTTTTGTTGTTGAGAATCATTACAATAATTGTGTCGAAGAGAAAGTGGAAAGAGAAAGTTTGCCAAAGGTAAAACGCACGTTTTTATACCAAAAATTGCGAATAACTCGAGAACCGTTGGGAAAAGTGACAAAGTGCGCTACCCTCATTCAAAAGCCCATAAAATTTCCTATCGATCCTTAAACACTCTACGACAATTTTTCTGACCACCGTTCAACTTTCATGTTTTCGGAAATTAGCCAAATCAGTAGATGTGGTATTTATTCACGAATTTTTGGCTGTGGATTAGTCGAATCGATTGAGATTTAGTTCAAAATTATTGAGCATATACTAGACAACCTAGCGGACATTTTAAGACCAACCGCACCAATGTCCATCAATTTTGACGGCAGTTATTGTTGAAAATAGAAAAATCACCATAACTCCCCAATTTTTCCCCTTAGGAAGCTCATTTTGATCTCAAATTGAACAGTTTTGAAAGCTGAATAAAACTAAAAAAGAAAATCTGAAAAAGCTTCAATTTTAAATGAGTTATGACCATTTGAAATTCCTAAAAATTACTATTTCCCCCTTAATTGGGGGGGAAATGGGGGGAGGGAGAAAAAATGGTCAAAAGGCACTCCCTTGGAGCATAACAAACGTGTGTGCAAAATTTCAGTTCGATCCGATTTGTCTGCTGGGCTGTAGCCCCGTCAATGAACAACAAGAAGAAGAAGAACACGAAAAACGTGAAAAATAGCCGTTTTAAAAATGTTATACCCCCGAAACCTGATGTTCCCGAGAGCTGAATTTTGGTTTACGTCCTCACGTGCCCCTGGAGGGTTGGTGTACAAAAAATCAATTCTCGAGACACTCAGGGGCCAGAGCAACGAGAGGGTGAAAACCCCAACTTGTTCCGTCGCGTAATCAGTGTCTCAGTCGCTTCGGTTTTCAGGGCTTCGGGTTTCTTGGCGGGCGGGACGCTCCCGCGTCCCTAGATGTCCAAGAGCCTATCGGGGGCGTTGGCCATCGGATCCGCTAGACATTGGATGGTTAAATCATTCCACCTATTTTATGGTTTACCGGTCCCTCGTTAGTGAGGCCGTCACCTGAATCAAGTTTATTGCAGGTATTAAAGAGTTGGACTGCAGGAGGTTCTTCCGTATGATTGTGCCGTATTGGCACATCCCGTTCCGCAACGTTTTGAGCGGGTTTTATGGTGATATCCAGCCTTTAACCGCGCGACCTTAGGAGTGATATTCTCATTTGGGGGTTTTAGGTGATGTCATGGTTAGGAATAAAGTAATCATTCTGACTTCAAGACGAAAGTACATCCGTCTGAGTCAAGAAACGGGAGACTAGACGAGTCTAAACAGTTATTCAAGGCTTACTATAGTGAAGTCTCACCTCCATAGTGAGAAAAATGAACTAAAATTCAGGCTACTATTATAGTGTAAGCTGTTGTTTCAATTTTCAGAAGTACGTAATTTATAATCGGTTTACAACCTCAACCTACACGGATACAACCTGAACCTCAAATGTGAACCCTTCTAGAATCTTCTGCCCATAATAATATTCTTATTTGACAACCTTCATTGAGGGACATGTAGAAATTGTCCGTTCCTCGAAGACTACGTGAGATTGTCAGGAGTGAAGACTTACTTTTGAGCAATATGTTAACACCTGCTATCTACCATCTACGGTGGAGTTGATTGATTGATTGATTTACTTCGTTTATTAATATCCTGTACATATTTAGGACCATAGGGCCCTCTCTTCCAATACACACAGAAATCATAAAGCAACAACATTGATCATCAGTCAGGATTCACACACACTTAAGTACAAGAAGCAATTCAATACATAATGTATTATGTAAAATGTATTATGTAAACTGCAACATTTAATATTCATTTTTCCAGTGCTCGGGTCTACGATTTTGAGATCTACGGTCTACGATCTACGATTTTGGCTCGTGAGAGGTCAAGAGGTCAAACTAATGGCTGAGTTGAACTAATGTTGATGTTCTTTTTATCCCACTATAACATTTACATCAGGTACTTACTAACTTTGTATTACTTGTTATTCGAGTATGCACATTATATTTGGTATTCTGAAGGGTCTAATGTGCCGAAATGTTTACAGCAGAGTGCAGGTTGGTCTCCAGGCGGTTTATTAATCATTTCATCAAACAAACCGCAACGTTAGTCGGCACAAAGGCTAAATTTCGGCAAGCTTCACTTGCTGTGGAGCTCAACGTTTATCGGAAACATTCGTTAAAACTTGTTGAAAAAATCTCGCTGAAATACCTATCCGAAAGATACGTCGTTTGCGAAGAAATATATTTTATATGCTGTCTTTTTTATGAAAATATTTAATAATATTAAATATTTTAGAAAGCATATTATCAGAAAGCATATTAGAAAGCATATTATGCTTTCTTCGCAAAAGACGTATCTTTCAGATAGGTATTTCAGCGAGATTTTTTCAACAAGTTTTAACGCATGTTCCCCATAAACGTTGATCTCCACAGGAAGTAGTGGGTGGTTTTGGAGGAACTTCCGTAGTATTTCATCCGAATTCCAGCACGATTCGTGAAATCCCTGGATTATACAAGACAAGTTCCTCCTTCACAATATCATTTGTGGTTCCACCAAGCCATTTTGACTTCTTTGTACCTAATGCGTTGGCAAGTTTCTAGTAGTCCATAACATACATTGGTCAACCCACTCCAGGCCGACAAGTAGAGGCCGCTCTAACTGGAATACCAACCTATTGCCCTCTATAGTAGAGTTGACGGTTTCAAACTTCGAAAGCGGGTAATAGTGTCAAATCCCGTCCGTTGTCTGTGGTTTTCATCACCATAATTTACCGTACAGGTAGTTTGTTAGCGCTGCGGGCCGAGGCCGTTGTGAAATAAATCGGTAATATAGTCTCGGATTTCGCGGTCGGCCATATGAAGGAAAGGCTTGCCGCGGTAATAAGGAGCGGCAATCGCATGATTAACCGTCCAACCGTATAAAAAAAAGCCTCAGAAAGGTTTGCACGACGGGAGCTGGCTACCTCAAACAAATACCAACTACTTATCCCCGCTCGTGTGCTTACCATAGCTCATAGTACGATAGGTTGGGTTGGGGTTTTTTTTTAGTGGCGACCCAATAACTTGGGCATAGACTATTCGAATCAGAACTTGCTAGCGTGTCCTGAGAAAGGTCTCCTCCCACCTTCTCACAATACACTGGAAATTACTGACCCGTGCGTTACCTATTGAATAAAGTCAGTGCTATCATTTATACAGCTGTTTAACATTGGATTTCACGCTTCCATGCCAAATCAAGTATTCAAGTGCGTCACTTTACCTACATGTTTAGCAATCCTGCAATAAAGACAGGTTTGGCATCAACAGCACTTTCCTGAAATTTAGTTATTCTAAGATTTGATTTTCACCCAACAGAACAGTGAAACCGATACCTACTTTATATAGACTTTTTTTCTTCTGATTTATCTATTGCAATTGAATATTGATACATTTTTCATCCAGCAATATTTCATTTCATGATAATTAATCACTGTATAGGGTAGGGTTTTCAGCAAAACCTAACCGGTGTGTGGAGCATGCTCACTTTAGACACTGGGGTTCACTTCCACTACAAAGAACTAATCCCGCAGCACAATCAAGTCCAGTGGTTTCATACGCTTGAGGCGCCGGAGTTCCTCTTCGTTGTTCAGTACGTCGAGCAACTCCGGGTTCTCATGTTTGTGGTTGGCAATAGTTTTATTTACTGACTCTACCCTCAGATCTCGGTGTAAATCATCATTTCGCCTGTACCATAGGGCGCCTACTATACTTCTCAGTATTTGTTTCTGCGAGGTTAAGTTTGGATTCGAGAGTCATCCCCAGGTACCTTAGTTGAGTTGATCTCAACATCTAAGGCTGAGATTTTTCGATTTGTGAAGTTGATATGAACTGACTTAGACTCCTTCAGCTTCATTCTCCACATCTTCTTAATATTTAATTTTTTTGCACACCCCCAGAGTTGAATTCCGTAGGACCAGGCAGGGCGAAGAATCTGCTTGTATATGAGCAGTTTGTTGTGAAGTGAAAGAACGGAATTCCTTCCCATCAGCCAATACATACTTCTGAACTTGATCCTCAGTTCCTGCTTTTTCTTCTCGATGTGCTGATTCCTTAATTATTAAGTTTGGATTCGAGAGTCATCCCCAGGTAGGTACCTTAGTTGAGTTGATCTCAACATCTAAGACTGAGAATTTTCGATTTGTGAAGTTGATATGAACTGACTTCGACTCCTTCAGCTTCATTCTCCACATCTTATAAGCTTCATTCTTATAGATGAAAGAGACGGTTTTCAGCTAAAGTTGTACTAGTCTATATCAGTCAAGTGGACTATAGTACAACTTTAGCTGAAAACCGTCTCTTTTAAATATACAGAACATACAATCTTTCAGTGCGTTTTTCCAGTTACTCGCGACAGTTAGTGTGACAGTTACTCGTTAAGTGAAACTAGGTACATCAAAATTTGATAGACACTATTGTAGTTCACAAGTTTATTTAAACCATTTTATTGAGACATTTTATTGATTTTATTCAGACATTTATTGGGTTACTGAAAGCTTCTTTCGCAACTCATGCTGAAAGCGCTAGAAGTTACCGAAAATGGTCCCGAAAGTGTGGACATGATCTTTTTTCGCAGTACACTAATTCTGCTCGGCAGTGTTTATTCCACTGCAATGAATTTCTGCGTTTGGCTGTAGAAGGTAAGAGGAACGGCGCTATTGGCAAAAGGCGTTCTCAGACGTTCTGTTTTTGAACTTTTCGTCTTCCTTCGTCTAAAAATTCTCATTGCAATAAATGTCTTTTTTTTTACAATAATTGCACACGAAAAAAAAAATCAAACGTTGCGTGTCTGCTCGCTCTGGGGCAGTAGGTAACACTTTCTTTATAATCTTTATTTTGTGTCGAATTTACCATAACATTGGGTACATAGGTATACACCATGAACTATAAGGTGCACTGTATAATTTTTCGACAAGCAGCTTGAAAGATCGTAGAGACGGCTTTACCACAAGTTGTACACTTCATAATATGAGCGATTTCGTTCGGCAGAGCTATTAGGTTAACTACAAGTGCCAACATTTTCGGACACTGTCAATATTGTACTGTATATATATTGTATAATATACGATCAAGCTTTAACATTAACGGTACAATATTGACAGTGTCCGAAAATGTTGGCACTTGTAGTTAACCTAATAGCTCTGCCGAACGAAATCGCTTACATTTTTTAAAAAGAAGTTTTATTAACGATTTTCGGGCCACAATAAGAGTAAGGGCTGGAGAGTAGTAAAGCCCTCACCTCACCAGGCAGCAACAATATACGACAGTACTGAATGGATCAAAAAGAAATAAAATTTCCGCAAGTTAATAATATTGAGAAAACCTCGGACTCCCATAAAAATGTCTGTTATCTTCGGCACAGATTAGCCACATGATCCTTCCAATTTGAGCACTGGTCTACCCAAATACATAATTGAGCTGAGTTGGGTTATAGAAAGGCAAGTACATGCTACATTCATGCCCGTGACATTTTAGGTATTCAATAATGGCCACTCCGATAATTGAAAAATAGATGAAGTGAGTTATTATGACATTTAAAACTAAAATGAAGTTTCAAGTAAAATTTTACGAAGTTCAAAACTAAAATTTCTCAACGACATATTCACCAGCTAACGCTAATGGCCGAAGAGCCGTAAACGCTCGGCGTAGGGAAAAAAAAAAAAAGCTTCAATGAATGTTCAGCCAACCGTCCCACCTTGTTGGCCGCCAATCTTATTGGTAACACTGTATTAATAAGCGCGCATGCGCAGAAAGATGTGAGTCAGTCGTTGTGTTCTGTTAGTAGTTCTATCTCTGTTGAAGTTCTCGCTTCTGTGTTCTCCTATTAAACTACTTTGGAAAGCTTACTGCTGCTATTTAATTTACCCCAAGAGGTTATGGTTGCCCAGAGTGTAGTAATAGGAGTAATACAGTGAAGTTAGTCAAAAGTTTTTATTACGTTCGGGAATCGTGATCGTGTCGGAAAGTACTACGCGGGAAGTTCGATACGAACATGGCGTCGTCGGGATCGGTCATCGCGAATTTAAAACAGTTTGACGGAAAAGCATTCCTAGATTGGGAATTCAGAATCAGGACGAGAATGGAAAGAGAAGATTGCTTGGTAGCTCTTGCAAAGAAGCCTGCGGAAATGAGTGAGACCGACTACAGAAAGAAAGACTTGAAAGCTAAGGACATCATGGTACAGTGGGTGTCGGATTCGGTGTTGGGAACGATTCGGGATAAAACCACAGCTAAGGACATGTATGAAGCTCTTCAAAGTATCTACACCAGAAAAGGATTATCTGTGATTGTTGATCTAAGGCGGGAATTAAATGAAATGAGATACGTGAAGGGACATCTTGGTGATTTCTTGGAGGTGTTTTCTAGGAAAATACAGGAATTGAAATCAGCCGGTGCCATTTTGAAAGACGATGAACTCATTTCTATGTTGCTGATCGCTATGCCTAGAAGTTATCAAGCTGTAACAACTTCGATCGACATATTTTTTTCACAAAACCCGGAACAAATAACACTAGAATTTGTGAAGAATAAGCTTCTTCAAGAGGAAGCGAGGCAAATTCGGGAGAAAAGTTCGAGAATGGGAACTGTTAAAGATGATGTGAGTTCGCAAGAAGTTGCATTTTATTCCAAACCAAGCGGAAGTAGAGGCTATGCTACAGGTAACCCAAACCACACTTTCAAATACAAGTGTCATTTTTGTAATATTCGGGGTCACATGAAGAAAGATTGCCCGAAGCTGAAAAATCGTGAAGTTGAGAAAGGAAGAGGGGGATTTGTCAGTGTTGTCAACCAAAACGGAGAAGAAAAACAAGAACGTGATATCATTTTTATCACTGAACTGGACGAAAAGAAAACTTTTATGGAGAAGGAATACTGTTATCAGTCCATTATCACCGATTCTTCCATGATAACGTTTGTTGTTGATTCCGGAGCAACTAACCACATAGTAGATCGGAAATGTGAACCTTTTTTGATGGAGTGTCGTGATGTAAATTATCCGATAAGAGTGGCAAAAAGGGGTGAATCTATTTTAGCTCGGAAATGTGGATCTCTAATTTTGGAGTGTAATGGTCGTCCCGTGAAGATTGAAGAAGTTCTCGTCTGTGATGACATTTCGACGAATCTCCTTTCGGTTAAGAAGATCCAGGATAAGGGTTTCAAGGTAACTTTTGATAATGATAAAGTTGAAATTTCGTTCGGAAATAAAGTTTTGGTGTCTGGAAGTCTGACTGGAAATCTTTACACTGTGAAGTTTTCACTTAGACAGCTGCACTTGGTAGGTTGTGTTGACCAGGACATTCAGCACCGTCGAATGGGTCATTCATCCTTGTATCCAGCTAGAAAACTTTGCGAAGTATGTCTCAAAGGGAAACAGACAAATGATCATTTCAAAAGCATACCTGAACATCGTAAGCCAAAACGGATTTTGGAAGTGGTATCCTCAGATGTTGAAGGACCGTTTACTCCTTGTTCATATGATGAAATGAGATATTATGTATCGTTTACTGACCATTATTCGAGATTTACCTATACATACCTAATCAAAAACAAAAGTGATGTATTGAACGTATTCAAGAGGTATGAAGCAATGGTAACTGCAAAATTCGGTTGTAAAATTGCTCGATTCCGTTGTGACAATGGGGGAGAGTACAGTTCACATGAGTTTAAGAATTTTTGTGCAGATAAAGGAATTCAAACAGAATATACTGTACCCAGAAATCCACACCAGAACGGAATTAGTGAACGATTCAACCGCACTGTGATGAACATGGCAAGATGCATGATGGCTGAGTCAAATTTACCCAAGTACTTGTGGGGAGAAGCAGTATTATGTGCAACGTACATAATAAATAGACTACCAACAAAAGCTCTTGAAGGGAAACAAATACCTGCTGAGCTATGGATCGGAAATGACGTTGACTTGCAGAAGATCAGAGTTTTTGGTAGTGATGCCTATGCTGTAGTACCCAAGGAAGACAGGACAAAACTGGATTGTCGAAGTCGGAAATTGAAGATGGTTGGTTACGCACACAATGGTTACCGTCTGTGGGATCAAAACACAGAACAAGTAATCATAGCTAGAAGTGTTAGATTTGACGAGTCCTTGTCTGAGTCAATATCTAATCAAGACTTGGTTATACCACCACCTATGGATGATTTAGAAACAGATGATGTCGTTGATCCATATTCTTCAGAAAGTTGTGATTTGAATAAAAGCCGAAGTGGAAGGGAAAGAAGACCGCCAAAGTATCTAGAAGAATATGACTTGAATCTCATGGCAGCCCTGTCATGCGGTTGTCTCCTGTCAGAGCTTCCTGGGAGCTTCGAGGAGGCGATGCAGTTACCGGATTGGAGGGAGGCGATCAAGAAGGAGGTGGATGTGTTGGAGAGGAGTGGCACATGGGAGGTCGTGCCTGCTCCAAACAATGTGAAGCTGGTGGACTCAAAATGGGTTTTCACCCTAAAGGAGGTCAACGGTGAAAGAGTGAAGAAAGCACGACTCGTAGCAAGAGGATTTTTGCAAACTAAAACCCTGGAAGAGGACATCTACGCACCAGTAGCCAGAATGACTACCCTGAGGTTACTGCTGTCAACTGCTATAGAGGATGACGCAAGAATTCATCAGATGGATGTGAAAAGTGCTTTTTTAAATGGAATTCTCAAAGATCCGATTTATATGGAAATACCATTAGGAATACAATCTCCTGAAGGTAGTGTGTGTAAATTGCTAAGATCGCTATATGGTTTGAGGGAAAGTCCAAAACGTTGGTACGATTGTTTGAATAGTTTTTTGGTCAAGTTGGGGTTTATTAGGTCAAAAGTTGACCCGTGTCTTTACATCAAGAGTGAAATATACTTGTTAATATGGGTTGATGACTTAATAATTATATCTAGTAACAATGAGGAGGTTGATGATATCAAAAGAAATTTATCGGAAAAATTTGAAATGAAAGATCTTACAAACAACGATCAAATTGTATTTCTTGGTTTATCAATTGTTAGGAGAGATGGAAAGTTGTTCATAGACCAAAAAGATCTGATCACAAAGGTTTTGAAAAGATTCAGTATGATACAATGTAAACCTTTTTCATTACCTTTGCCTCCTAAGCTCAATCTAAAACTTGAAGAAAGTGATGACTATAAAGCGCCTTACAAAGAACTTGTTGGAAGCCTCATGTATATTATGCTAGGAACTAGGCCTGATATATGTTATTCAATAACATACATGAGTCAGTTTCAGAACAATTACAGTGAAATACACTGGAAGTATTTGAAACATATATTGCACTATTTGAAGAAGACTGTGAATTTAGGATTGGTATACGAGAAATCGGGTTCAGTTTTCAAATTAAATGCTTATGTTGATGCGGATTTCGCACAAGATCTCAATGATAGGAAAAGTATAAGTGGTTATTTACTTAACGTAAATAGTAATTTGATTTATTGGAAATCGAAAAAACAACCAATTGTAACATTATCCAGCTCTGAAAGTGAGTATGTTGCATTAGCTTCTTGTGTGACAGAATGTTTATTTGTGAAACAATTGATGAACGATTTGTGTCGAAATTTGATTTTGCCAATTACAATTTACGAAGACAACCAATCATGTATTAAAATGGCCGAAACACTTGAGACTAAGCGAAGCAAACATATTGATGTGAGACATCATTTTGTAAAGAATTTAGTTTCAGAGGGGGTTATAAAACTGATATATATACCTACTGATAAACAGTTAGCTGACGTTTGTACCAAGTCACTCGGTTTGCCAAAGTTTGAAGTTTTTCGTAAATCATGTGGTGTTGATGTTTGTGAAATGTGAATAAGATTGAGAGGGGGTGTTGGCCGCCAATCTTATTGGTAACACTGTATTAATAAGCGCGCATGCGCAGAAAGATGTGAGTCAGTCGTTGTGTTCTGTTAGTAGTTCTATCTCTGTTGAAGTTCTCGCTTCTGTGTTCTCCTATTAAACTACTTTGGAAAGCTTACTGCTGCTATTTAATTTACCCCAAGTTTCAAGTAAAATTTTACGAAGTTCAAAACTAAAATTTCTCAACGACATATTCACCAGCTAACGCTAATGGCCGAAGAGCCGTAAACGCTCGGCGTAGGGAAAAAAAAAAAAAGCTTCAATGAATGTTCAGCCAACCGTCCCACCTCACCCCATGTCCTTCTACTGATCAAAATAACAGCGTCAGCGAAGCAAAGCGTCAAGTTTCCCTTCAATAGGTAACAGAAGGGAACAGTTAAGGTATCCTATGAATAGCACCGGCCAAAGCACTGTTCCTTGAGGGACATCGAAAGTGAATGTGCATGATCCACTGAAGTTTCCGGAGATTTTTACGACTTGTTCCCTACTATTTCCTTTGCCGTGTGTTACATTTCGTTCCGTGTTTGGTTGTTCGCCCTGTACGACCTATCTGTCAGGCCGGATGACATTCTCCTTCCTAGGAACGAGTCTAGAGCAAGCTGCCTCAAACGTGTAGGTACTTGACCCAAATCCGTTTCCGTTCGGGAGGTTTACACTGAAAACTCGTATCACAGCAAATATTGGGATTGGGGCATCGGAAGGTTTCTTTATCGCATATGAAAGAAAATGAAACTGGAGATGATCCAGAGGGGCCACCTTACCCTCCGTTTCTCACACATCGCTCTCTCCCTACCTATTAAACGTCTCCTCTACCTGTATAGAGTAGGTATCTTGCGCACCCCTGGACCTACTCCCTTTACCCCTAGGGCCCCCCACTCTTGGCTCCTTTCCATTTAGTTTTTTCAACTTTTTTTTCTTGTCACAACGAACGAAGTACCCTACTTTTTAGGGACCTAACCCCTGGCGGAAAAGGTGGACCCCTAAAAAACCTCGGGCCTCTTTCCCTTATTTTCTAGTAGCCATCTGTTTTTTAAGAGTTCTCGAGTATTAGCACCCTTGTCTCCTACCCCTAACGGAAATGAATCTTTGTTCGGACATGACAGTGATGGAACTGCGCGTAACTATTTTAATAACATCGATTCCCCTTCCTAGTGAATGCAGGTCCGTTTCAATTTTTTCCCAGAGAAAGCTTTGTGACGGTTTGTCCCCTAGTTTATTAGATGTCAAAGAGTTTCCAAATCAACTTTGACCCCCTTTCAAAAAATCTGACCCTGAGTCAATAAATGAATGCCATGGGATTCTTATCAGATGATAGAGAGTTAGTCACATGGGTAAAATAGGTAAGCATTCATCACTGCATCAAGAACCCATATCAATAAAACTAATCCTTTAAAATAATATCGAATAATAGGTCGAAACCAATACATATTTATATATTTAAAATTTATTTAATTCATTTAATTAATACATGTATGCATACACATTCAATATTAAATACATTCGACTTTCCAGATTTGGACAGAACTACGCTCTCTATATGAAACCTTGTGCTTGGAGTTGGAGCCTTAAAAACGTAACTGAATGTCTTCCATTAAAATGAACATAATAGGTAGTAAAATGTAGTGCTATGAATCAAAATTGATATTAAGGTTCACAAGACACACAGAAAGCAAACATCGATCTAATAAGAACTCTCTGCGTACCGGCCTTTCCTAAATCCTTAGTTGACACTTTTACCTTATTTTACTTATAAACTACATGTTTATTATCTTGTGGTCACTTCATGAAAATAAAATTTCCTTCAAACTTCGTGGAAGTTTTTCCACTGTCAGAATCACTTGTGTCAGACAAGAGTGCAGCGAGGTGAGCTAAGTTACACCTAAAATTCCATCTAGTCTATCTCCCAGACTAATTCATTCCATGACTGCAATGCAATCTTTATCCGCTGCTCTAGAAAACGACATAAAACGTGTGAGTTTTCCTAATAGTTTTCCTATAAACGAATAGTTTTGAATGAATGAAGGACCCATGTTTCTTCAATGATACCTAGTAGGTAATGAAGTTGAAGATATACTGGTCCTTTCCAACAGTATTTTAATCAGGTGTTGTTGCGTATCAAGTTTCCACAAGTCGTAAATGTGGAGCTTAGATCAACGCATCATAAGATAATTATCAAAATCATAAGATACCATAAGGTCAACGCATCATGAAGGATTTTTCCGATTGTACGTAACATAATTACGTAATTCAAGACAGATGAGAAAAAACCTCGTCAATTTCGACAATGTTCTTTCCAAGTGATGGACTTATCGATAATGACCCCATGCTTAAAACTGGCTAATAGAGGACCAATCATGGTTTGCCTCTCAGCCAGACCGGTTGTGACAAGTAGAATTACCTATTATCAGTAACCTCCGAGATGCACAGATACAGCAATAACCTGTCAAATATACCGTGCAGTATTCAGTTACCAATTTCCAAGGACCGTTTCATTTAAGAATGAAATATAAGGATTTCAATGGATTGTTACGAATTTCTCTATTCGGCTGGGGTCTGATCAGTTCTGTTTCAGAATCTAGAGGAGATTAGAGAGTCTCAAAACTAGTGATCTAGTTGTGGAAGATATTGAATCTTTTTTTTTCTTTTTTTTTTCGGTGAAAGATTAGCTAAATTAGAGATTGGTTAATTAGAATAACAGCTTAACAGAATAAATTTACGTCTAGCTCTCGCTAGAATATGTGATTATTTATAAGAATAATATGGTAATCTATATGAATAAATTATTGATCTGATAACTTAAATCATTCAGTTTATATTAATTTCTATTCTAAAGAAAAATATATATTAATTTCTATTCTAGAATTTCTATTTCTGTAAATAATGCCGTTCGTGAAAATTCCACACAACAAAAATATTCTCACAAAGTGAATAAGATGTGTCTGAGAAAATATTTCGCCTCATCCTGGTCCATCGCGCATCCGAATCGGGGGTCATGGGAAAAAGAAGGAAGACGTTTTTTAGAACTTGGGAAACGCCAAAAAAATGTAAAGCTGGTTTAAAAAAAATTCTTCCAACTCCCCTCGTTTCATGCGAAGTAAGTGGCCTTCTAAAAACTGGACCCCTTGCGGTTTTTTTTAAGAATTATGAAAAAAGCATCGTTCATAGGGTGAGGGCGCTTCAAAACGGTCTTTCCTTCCCAAAGAACACTGGGGCGCGACGACAAAGGAGGATATGATCAGGAAACTCGTAAAAAGTTGTGATGATGCTTCATAATTAATTATTTCCTTTTTTTTTAGTTTAATTGAACGAGGGGTGAGGGCAAAGTAAGTAGTGGAAGAAGTGCCGGGTGAAATGTGGTAGCGGCAGTGTAACACCCTGTCATTCATAGGCTTAGCAGCCCATTCGTCATTCATTATAAGACTATGGACTATGGTTCCAAGTTGAACAGGGAAGAAATACATAATGCGACAGTTATCCACTGGGTAACCCGTTCTGACGCATATACGGTATACCAATAATTAAATGATCAATTATAATTGATCATTTATTGATGCATAACTGTCGGGTAGAGTCTTATAGTCGGGGAATCAGTTAAACAACAAACTGGTGAAAAAAAATGGTGAGCTTATTTGGTCATTACGTGGATAAATTTTGAAGAAAAATAAGGTGGCGGTATTGATAAATATACCTATACATATAGGTGTAGGTGTACCACAGGGCAGTGTTCTCGGCCTACTCCTGTACATACCTATACTTGCTCTATACAACTGATCTAGCCCTACCCCACCGACGATATTGAGTGCGACCGTAGGAGGGTCATGACTAAAGACCGGATTTCTATGCAGCATAGATGCCCCGAATATGCCATAGAACATTCACTAAAAACTAATGTAGGTATATAAAAATGTATACTTAAAAATATTGTAAAATTTTGAGAAATTAGGTTTCAGTACTTGGAAAAAACCTCTCTACCAGTAATTTTCAATAAGGAATGATCTGAATGAAATTTTCATTTCGTAAAAATATTTTGTAACTGCTGCTTTTACAGAACATTATTTGTTTTACTATATACAACTTTTTGTAACGTTCACACTATCCGTACATAACGGAATCTCACAATCGGTGACAATGACTACTCATGTTACTTTCACCATATGATCATTTTGAAGTAACACAAGTAGGAAAATCCACAGTTGGAAATGAGTATCTTCCAACTTTTCTGTACCTACTTCTTTAAAATATTATCAAACTTACCTGGCTCACATTCTACTGTTTTCGTGGCATAGAACTAAAAGTACAACTTGAAAATGGAACACAACAGTTTTAAAATAAATTTCCACATTTTTCATCTTCTTTATCTGTATTGTCAATTTTTCGTAATGAATATTTACAAAAATACACATTTCAAGGTTGTCTTAAATGAAGTTGTGACGACGGTCCGGAAGAATGTGTTAGTAGACGGAAAATTGTTTAAAATAACCAGGTAAGAGTGCTCCGTCAGTTCACTTGGCACATCCTCTGCCATTCAAATCTGGTTAACGTTCTTTAATGTTTCTAGACCATTATTTTACTGCAAGAGTGTGAACCACTTCTCTTGTAATTTTATCCCATTTGTACTAGGAATCGCCTGAATTTTTGCGGAGCATTCCTCGATCAACTCCAAACTTTGTCTCAACTCAACACCACCTTCCTCTAACCTAGTTAGTATCAATGCTATGCACGACAATTGGGATTTGATGCAGCCTGAGTCGGCGGAAAACGCGGGGATTTTTCACTCCAAGACTTTTAACACTTTGTGACTCTACTCAAGTGATCAAAATCAATCTCTCCGTCTGATTTTCGTACTAGGTAAGGAATTTTAGGTACCTATTTTATTTTATTTCCGTCGTCAAAAATCGACAAACGTTATTGATTATCTATAAAATATGCTGCATTACCACGATGTTTTCCCCGAATATGCAACGTCTGAATATGCAAAAATATGCAGAATAAAATCCAAACCAAAGCATAGATGCTGTAGATTTACAGAAGGCAACTCGGATAAAGGAAGAATTTGCGCTCGCCTTACATGGAGCGAAATGGATATGCATTTGCATAGAAATCCGGTATTTCACGCTTCTACCAGTTTCTTAGTGACACTAGTTCAAAAATGAACACCCAATCGGAGGATGAAACTGAATGAAGCAAAGTCGGTGAATGTTGATTTTTTTATGTCTCAATCTAGGGACGCGGGAGCGTCCCGCCCGCCAAGAAAACCGAAGCCCTGAAAACCGAAGCGACTGAGACACTGATTACGCGACGGAACAAGTTGGGGTTTTCACCATCCCGTAACTCGGTCCCCTGAGTGTCTCGAGAGTTGATTTTTTGTACACCAACTCTCCAGGGGCACGTGAGGACGTAAAACAAATTTCAGCTCTTGGGAACATCAGGTGTCGGGGGTATAACAATTTTAAAACCACTATTTTTCACGTTTTTCGTGTTCTTCTTCTTCTTCTTGTCGTTGTCGTTGTTGTTCATTGACGGGGCTACAGCCCAGCAGACAAATCGGATCGAGCTGAAATTTTGCACACACGTTTGTTATGCTCCAAGGGAGTGCCTTTTGACCATTTTTTCTCCCTCCCCCCATTTCCCCCCCAATTAGGGGGGAAATAGTGTTTTTTAGGAATTTCAAATGGTCATAACTCCTTCAAAATTGAAGCTTTTTCAGATTTATTTTTTTTAGTTGTGTTCAGCTTTTCAAACTGTTTAATTTGAGATCAAAAAATGCTTCCTAAAAGGAAAAATAAAGGAGTTATGGTGATTTTTCTATTTTCAACAACAACTGCCGCAAATATTGATGAAAATTGGTGCGGTTGGTCTTAAAATGTCCGCTAGGTTGTCTAGAATATGCTCAATAATTTTGAACTAAATCTCAATCGATTTGACTAATCCACAGCCAAAAATACGTGAATAAATTCCACATCTACTGATTTGGCTAATTTCCGAAAACATCAAAGTTGAACGGTGGTCAGAAAAATTGTCGTAGAGTGGCGCCTGTTTAAGGATCGATAGGAAATTTAATGGGCTTTCGAATGAGGGTAGCACACTTTGCCACTTTTCCCAACGGTTCTCGAGTTATTCGCGATTTTTGGTATAAAAACGTGCGTTTTACGTTTTGCAAACTTTCTGTGGCCGCCGGTAGCCTCGTGGACAAGCGCGTCTGTCCGCGATGCGTAAGATCTTGGGTTCAATACCCGCTGGCGTGAAAGGATTTTTCACATACTTAGCCGTTGCGGCGGTCACCTGGTGGAATAACAAACAATAATTTCCAAAAAATAATTATTCTTGTCACAAAAAGAAGAAACAAAAAGGCAAATTAGCCAGATGATATAGTTGTACCACCACTGATTACTCGTGACCACCAGTAATACTTATAATATAGTAATGCTTCAATTCAGGCTTGTTCATCCGGTAAAAAGCTCCCGCCAACAGCATTGAAAGAAGCGTAAAGCTCCCTGCTGGTGTAACAGAGGAAACATATTAGGTGAAACCGAGGGTGACTAAGGGTGAGAAAGGGTTGTCGGAAGGAGACAGGGAACAGGAAAACATTGACGGTGGAGGTTAGGGGTAGGAGGATCAGGTTTCTATATGCACACTCAACAGCGAGGTGCGAAGCACCGAGCATCCTATATATGTGGCTGGCGGGCAAAATGGATATCATTCCTTTTTGCGGCTGAGGTTTTTTGGAGGGTCAGTTTTTACAACGGAGTTGTTTTTGGGGGATATCAACTACAATCCTACTCATCTCAATGGCAAGATCAATCATTATTTCAATGACGGACATTTGTTGAAATCATTCAGATGCCAAGCTGCGATGGACAAAAAAATATAAGTCAACGGCGAATTATCAGTCAATCAGTTGACCAACTTAAATACCATCTATTATTATATTGAAGCAGTTATCGTTTCATATTCCACTAATATTTTGAATATCAAAAAAAAAAAGACTTGGGTTGGAAGGAGTAGAAAAACTGACCTAAATCCTACAGTCAACAAAACCCTGAGATCCGTTTCCTGTGGGGTGAAGGTTGTCCAGGGGTTGGATTTTTTACTCCAGTTCTCACGGCCATAGCTTGAACGTGACAAAAAAGACGCTCACCTGACCTCGGAGGCCGAGACAATATGGTTTTTCTTCAAAAATATGGAATTTATCACGAATTAATATTTTACGAAGGGCGTTGCTAAATTACGCCAAATTCTATCTGGAGGATTGTGAGGAGTATTTAAATATATTAAAGGTATGATAGTATAATTGGAAGTTTGAACTTTAAGGTCATTGAAGATGTAGCATCAGCTTTATTAATAAAATTGTCACATTATGAGAGTCAGTCACATCTTATCATTGTTGTAACAGGGGTCAGATTCACATTAACACCTTCAAACGGCTAAACCGACTTCGAAAAGGTAGAAATAAATAGAATGATCCAACACCGTTACATTTAAACTTGTCGGGATAATAATATTATGATAATGATATTATGTTTTCAAAATTTCAGAGCGATCTGAAGTGCAATGGCTTGACTGTGACTGTACCCTGAATGTGAGTGGGAACGCCTTCATTAGAAACCCACTGAGGCAATCTTGACTTGACTGTCTCTGACTGTGATCTGATCGTACCGTGACTGCAGGTGTGAATCTACTTTAACACCTCTGTTTATCATCTACTTTATCTACTTTAACAACTCTGTTTGTCACCGCTGAACACGATGGTGAAGTCAGATTTGCGATACCCCATTCCATTATCTCATGAGAGCAGACTGTATCATTTTGGGAATTCATGGGTAATTTTTCCCCCTAAAACTCCCCGAAACCCCTCCTTAGAGCGGCCCAATTCTGCGTATCTACGAACTTAGCCTTTCGAATGGCAAGATGGATTTTTCTACGAACTTTTGACATTTTATGTCTTTGCTTTGGCACATTAAAATAAAATTGTAATAACGAGTCGGAATTTCTTTACAAAAAATGTCAAAACTAAATACTTGCATACGAGTCTGCAACACATTTGGGACATTTTATATATCCAATCTTAATAGACCGTTCAGTAACAAATTTATTTTTGATCAAATTGATAAGGTCGATTAATCACTTTAAAACCAATAACACAAATACACAAATAAAATATGTAAGATTCGGAGCACACAATGTGTGATGTAGCCATCAGCGTGAATACATGTCATGTATTCACGCTGATGGCTACATCAAAACTAACAATAACAAAACAACGAATCCCAGTTTCCTATACGACCAACTTTGGTTAATGTAGTATTTTAATTAAATTTAGTATTATTTTAATGAAATTGATCACAAAACAAGCGGCAGTATTCACTATATCTATTTATAACATAAAAATATATATTTCGGGTAAGGATGACCAACACTAGTCGTTGTTATCATTCGGGTTTATTACGACGTTTCGATCGTGGAACACGATCCTAATCATGTATCCTACAAACAAAAATATGGGAGAGTTATTTATGAATTGAATAAAGGGTTAAATAGAGATGGTGACTTACAGACTAGTTATAAACTTACATGATAATTGTCCGATTGTCCGATAGCGACACAGTAATGTTTGACAAGTAATGCATGAGATGGATGGATGTTGTTGGGATGGATATTATAAAGTTACGGTGTGGAGGTTTTTATAGGTACTTGTGTTATTGAGAATGGTGGATGAATGTTGTGGCTAATAGCATAGATACCATAGACTTTTAAAATGAACCATCCCACTCACGATCCAATTCAGTGTCGCTATCGGACAATCGGACAATTATCATGTAAGTTTATAACTAGTCTGTAAGTCACCATCTCTATTTAACCCTTTATTCAATTCATAAATAACTCTCCCATATTTTTGTTTGTAGGATACATGATTAGGATCGTGTTTCACGATCGAAACGTCGTAATAAACCCGAATGATAACAACGACTAGTGTTGGTCATCCTTACCCGAAATCTACTGTTTCCTAGTCACAACAACCTCCACTAAAAATATATATAAGTCTGACATAAGTACCAAGAACAAATACGCAAGAAATGCGTTATAATTCGAGAGCTTCCGATCGAATGGAGAACGATTTTTGTCCGATGAAAACTACAGAAGTTTCATTTCCTTTGCAACGGCTTGGTTGTAAGTGAAAATTATCGTAACGCTTTTTGAGGACACTTTTTCGTGACAGTTTTTCATTTTAATGTGCCAAAGCAAAGGCATAAAATGTCAAAAATCAGGTCATCGATGAGGTTCGTTTTGCAAATGGTAGAACCAACCCGAGCAACTTCTGGAAACTGTCATCTTCATCGCAGGACCTGATTTTTTGTAACAAAACCAGATGACGGTACCTACTCCTCTCTCTTCTTGAGCCACTCCCTCGTCCAGCATTTTGTTGTTCGATGGTTTGCCATTCCCACTGCCATATTTATGGCAATGATGCTTTTTTACGGTTGTCCATTACAGGTAAAACGAGTAAACAATAAAAAAACAAAAGAATCCAAGCAGCTATCACCCTGCTCGTTCCGGCAAAAAATTAAACTCAGAACATCTATTGACGGAATTATTGTCGTGTGCGGTGGGGCAGTATTGTAAAAGGTTTACTCGAACATTGATTGCTTTGTTGACAATACTGATATTTACAACAATATTGATCGTGTGCGGGCCCTTTTAATGTTCATAATTTTAGGACATCTGTAACTGGGCAATGTGGCGCTGATTGTGTGAATCTACGTATCTTGAAACGTAAACCGACAAACTTTGGAGAGGGGATACACAGTTTTTTCGTGGTTGATTTCAATGGTTAATTATCGAGAATAATAAACCAAAATTTAAAAAAAAAAAAAAAAAAAAAACATCACTAGGGGCTCCGCCACTTGACCCCCCCCCCCCCACCCTCTTGCTTTCTGCTTTGGGCCTACGGCTAAAATTCTAAAATATGGAACTTGCTTTCTTCCCGCTAATTCGGGGCCGCAATTTTTTTTTTCCTCCCGCCAATCCGGGCTCGTATTTTCCTATTAAATGACTATAATGTGCATAACTCAGCTCCCGTTGAAGTAGGTACAAAGCTACAATGTTATCGTGCTAATCTTCGATAAAATTATCCACCATCGGTTGTAATAGGTAAGGTAATGCGTCAGAAGTCGGCACGTTAAAGGAAGTTTGAACTTTGAGCTTACCTTTCACGTAGGGAAATAGTTTTTTCTCATTGCAAACCTGTGCATTGTGTACCCAAGATCCTTCCCTAAAAGACCTGGCAGCGGGAAATATTATTCAACATGGTTTGAAAAGGGAAAAACAAGTTTTGTAAAAAATCCCAATACTCTAGTAGTCGACACTAGTGACCAACATTTTCTTCAGTAGTCGACATGGTTTTGCACTAGTAGTCGACCTACATGTGTTAGAAGTAGACAGTATCTCTTGAGTCAGTAATCACGTCAGAACACAAGCGACCGACGGGCCACTACGTCAGAACCTATGACGCACGAGCGTATGAAGTCAGACGGCTAGCAGGAGGCCAACTAGTACGTCAAAGCCTATGACGCACGAGTGTATGACGTCAGACGGCCGGCAGGAGGCCAACTAGTACGTCATAGCCTATGACGCACGAGTGTATGACGTCAGACGGCTGGCAGGAGGTCAACTAGTACGTCAGAGCCTATGACGCACGAGCGTATGACGTCAGACGGCTGGCAGGAGGCCAACTAGTACGTCATAGCCTATGACACACGAGTGTACGACGTCAGACGGCTGGCAGGAGGCCAACTAGTACGTCAGAGCCTATGACGCACGAGCGTATGACGTCAGACGACTGGTTGGAGGCCAACTAGTACGCCAGAGCCTATGACGCACGAGTGTATGACGTCAGACGGCTGGCAGGAGGCCAAAGGAGTCATCTTCCCTTCCTATTGGGTTTGCATGTTTTCTTCGGGTTTTTTTTTGGGAGCCTCCTTCGTCTTCTTCTTCGTTGACGAGCCAGCCATTTTTTAAATTTCTGCCATGAAAAGAAAATACAAAGTTAATAAAATTCCATCCTCTAAACCTTGAGACCATTCTGTGAACTTAGTTGGTATATTTTCGGAGAAAATACAGCTAGTGTCGACTACTGATGCACAGCAAATTCTGAAAATTTTCAGAAGTCGACACCCCCTGTCGACTAATAAATATGAGCCGAAATTCATGTCAGTAGTCGACACCCTCCCCGAACCAATCAAAACATCATTGGATACGCAAATAAACTGAATAAATGTTGCCTAGAAGCATTAAACGACACAGAAATTTAAGAGATATTATTAAATGTCAGGTAATAAGAGTGAAATACACTTACATTTCCAGTCCGTCCTTAGCCAAAACGCCAACAATCAGCATAGAAACGTGGTCAAACGAACGATAGCAGCTTTGAGCGCTCTGGCGTCCTTTAAACCCAAGTGTTTCTATGGCAACCTTATCTCTCTACACTGAGAAGAAATAGTATAATAGGAAGCAACAACTAAAAACGTCAAACCCTGTCTTTATCCTTAGCTTTTGCCCACTTTTGAAGAGGGTGTCGACTATTAGTGCAGTATCGACTTCTGACGCATTACCTTAGGTAATCCACCAACCAAGTTACAACAAAACATTAAAATTAAATGTTTTGTTGTTACTTGGTTGGGGGATTACCTACTTATTACACCCATTGTTTACTACCCATTTTTAACATTGTATTATTTGATTAATATCTCATAAATACAAAGAACAAGTGCGAAATAAATGCGTGATAAATCGAGAGCTTTCCAACGAATGGTGAAAGATTTCTGTCCGATGAAGACTAGAAAAGTTTCATTTCCCCAGAAATGGCTTGGTTGTACGAGAAAATCATAAGAAAACATTTCGTGACACATCGCAGTCTCCCAAAAATAAGACACTTTTGGGCAGTTAGCTCAAGGCTAAAGAATGTTCCATGCTAAAATAATTTGGTTCGTCAATTGGTATTGCACAAACACGTTTTTTGCGATTTTACTTTCTATTTGAACGCCACCTCCTCAATTCATTAATGAATATGTCTCGTAGTATCAACTGACATCTCAGTAAGGCATCTCCAATATCAACCTCTTTACGAGGGAACAGTTGAAAGAAGATTCTCCCATGGCGGTACGCCGTCCGTACCCTCTGTCGCGGATGACTTGATTCCATTGAAGCTGCACCCTGACGCCGCGGGAAACGCTGAATGGCGACGCGTCGCTTCTACCATCAAGGGAATCACGTCCATAGGACATCCTGTCCGACCTCTACGTGATTGCCGGCCTGGTCTCATTAAAGTCAGGAACACCTAAGACTTTACACTCTCCTGCACCCTGAGACCTTCGTCCGGAGTGGGATCTTCTCCTTTGTGGGGAACGAGGTGTCCGGTGCTATCAATAATATTAAATTCAATCGTTTATTAGCAAAAATCATCATTTGACTGGTAATAAGAGTTCCAAGTGTAATTTCCCCAACATAATGTTACCGTACCTAAACAAATTCAAGTTATTTCCACTCCTTCAGAATTTCTCTCCCCATCACTGCATGATGGTAGTAGGTACTTATTCACGATTGCTCGATGACCATTCAATTCTTCACAAGGATATTTTTCTCCTCTTTTTTCTCCCAACGCCCAACGGAAGACGGTGGAGTATTCAAGGCCGCTATTTCCAGTGGAACGCCGCTCAGTTTTGGAGTTTTGGCAGTGGTGAAGAAGTGGAGCCCATGTTACAGTTCTTCGTAAAACTGCTTTTTTCACTGCCGAAATATACTCCGAACTATATTTTATTTTTGGAGACTAATTTGCCTCCAGTTTATGTTTACATGCTGCAGCGCCACTTCAGGTATGTGCACGGATTTGTATTGGTGGGACTCTCTAGATTCAAGGTATGGAATTCCATAAAGAAAAGATATAGATTGAGCTTTCCCAGTGGAAAACCGTAATCAATGAACGCATTGCCAATAGCATCGGTAGCCTACACATCGATATTTCGATATTCGATAGTGTCGGAGGGAAGGTATCGACGACGGTATTTATCGTATAGCTCAGCATCAATACTTTTTGCAACCGATAGTATCGATCAAAAATATCGATATTTACTAAAATATCGGTTGAAAAAACATTCAATTAAAAAACTATGTAAATAAGTACTACCTAAGCCAAACTGGGATGTCAATTCTCCAGCAATGAGTTTTCGACTATAGTTTTCATATTTAAACATAAGCTCAGGAATAAGTACCACCAACTTAGTTGTTGATAATATTATTGGTAGTTAGTGAACAAAAACACTATGCAAAAGCATCCGCTATGTTCCATTTTGTTTACACGTCTTACTGTCAAAGGAAAAGTACTCAGCAAGACTTCCCTCCGCTCTGAGCCAAGTCGAGTTCGCGCTAGGAGCACCAGCAACCTCTACAAGGACTACATCATCATAGGATTGATACATTCAAAAAATCTTCTGGCACTATTTGCAAAAATAATAATTTTGATAGCATTTTACCTTCCATGAAGCCTTCCATGCTGCAGCCAGTTTCTTTCCCGGGTGAAGGTTTGCCCATTTTCCTGTCCAGGCCGATGCCATGATGGAAACGTTTTGTGAACGTCCATGGAACTCGTAAAAAGCTCTACTAGTTCACCCACAACACTGAAACTCAGATTTTTTTCATTCGACTCGAAAATGTTGGAAATGTTTGATACATCAGATTAAATAAAATATCGTCAGAAGCTATCGATACCCAATACTATCGGATTTGCACTATCGACTGGCGATAATCGACATAAAAGATATATCCCTAGTAAATATTAGTTTTAAACTCTCTTCTTAGTACCCGGTTTGTCAAAAATGTTCCTTCCTTACCGGGGGTACCCTCTTTTGGACCCCTTTCCGAACGAAATTCCTGGTGCACAAGCAGGAGTTAAGTAGAAAGTCAGGTATAGAATCTGCAATAGATAGCAAAACTGCCAAGTTCAAGTTCAAGTAAATCACAGATTTACTCAACAGATCGAGCCCATTGACAATAATTGTAATTGTGTAATTATTACTCCATCAAATCACTGATATATCACTCTTTTGATTTCAAGTTTCAAGATCCTACATTGCCTATTACAAATAAAATAATCTCATCTACACCACCTTGTATATTATCTTATACCAGTGTCAATTCGTTGAGACGCTTGACCCCGCTTCCAAACGCCACAGAGTTCTAAACCTGGAGACGTTTACAATTATTTCAAGGGATTAGCCTTAGCGGCAATAATGAAGCTTGTATGGGTTACCACCATTCAACACGAACAACGAGGAAGCTTTTCATATAATAAACTCATCGACGGCTGAGCGGGCAATGAAGTGAGTTTGTGCGATTAGCGGCCTCAAACTCGTTGCGACAAAGATTAACGTCTTCCAATATCGCGCTGAAAAGGATCCGTTTATCCGAACAAAAAGGCCGCCACAGCGAAACGTACGTGCTCAGACAACGAAAGAGGAAGATGCGCTTGGGAACGCTCAGAAAGAGCTGTTTTCTAGGACTAGAAGCGAAACTTGCGAAAAACACCATTGTCGGAGAACGAAAGCGAAAATCCTTGGATGGAGGTTGTGACTTTTTGTCTGCGAGTTCATCTAAAACATGAATAAGGTGTTTAGAAATATTAGCTACACCTTGTAAAATCGTAGGTTTAGATCCAGTTTGGTGAGTTCAGTTCAATGACTTTTCGCTCATTTTTTAGAAGTTCAGTTTTATATGAGCACCCCGAGTGTTGAGCACGAGCCATTCCGTCGCAACGAGGTAGGGATGGCCATCGCTAGTTGACTGGATCAAAATATCGATATTTTCCGTCGGTATATCGACATTTTTGTATCGATAGTTCATAGTTCGATAGTATTGGGTATCGATACTTGAATAACCGACAGTTTCTGAGGATATTTTGTTTTATCCGATATATCACAAATTTCCAAAATTCTTGTGTCAAATGTAGAGCTTTCTACTAGTTCCACGAACGTTGTAACCTCCATGACTAAATTTCACTAAATATTCTGCCTGGAATGGAAAATGGAAGAAGAAGGAAAACCCTTTGTGTGTTGATTTTGATAAGGGTGAGTTATTTCTTTTCTATTTTCGGCTGCCAGGCAATCTTTGACCCAGGAAAAAACCCGGCTGGGAGGCAAATCGCTATCAAAACTATTATTTTTGCAAACAGTGCCTGAAGACATGATTATTTGTATATATCAATCCTAATAGGATTGATATATACAAATAATCATGTCTTCAGGCATGATGAGTTAAGAGTTAAGATGTGAGAAGTTTAAATAAAATGGAACATAGCTGATGCATTTGTACAGTGTTTTTGTTCACCAATACCATAATATGTACCAATAATATTGTCAACAACTAAGTTGGTACTTATTCCTGTAGGTACTTATGTTTAAATATGAAAACCATAGTCGAAAACTCATTGCCATAGAATTGACATTTCAGTTGGGCATAGGTACCTACCTATTTACCTACATAGTTTTTTAATTGAATAGTTTTTCAACCGTAATTTTAGTAGGTAAATATCGATCTTTTTTATCGATATTATTGGTTGCAAGAAATATCGATACTGAGCTATACGATAAATCGTCATCGACAGCTCACCTCCAATACTACCGAATGTCGAAATATCGATATGTTGGCTACCGATGACATCCCTAGTACCAGGCCAAGTTTCTTAGTGGAGATCAGCTGATTCAAACAACTCGTGGTTATGTGATGTCGAGTGTCGTCATCTGAAATACTTATCGTTTCTACGTACAGAAGGTAATTATAAATATTTGTAGGTCGGAACTTACCTATGGTTATGCATTATTGTCGAGGTAGGTGGTTACTAGTAAAAAACCATTCAATAACACCATCACTGAACTAGTGATCGACTCCCCCACTCTACTCGAAGTGGAGCACCCAGTCTCATTATTGCAATTATTTCAGCTAGTATTTCAGCTAGTATTGCAGTTATTTCACCTCATTATTGCAATTATTTCGTATAGGATATCGTATACAGATTAGTGATCAAATAGCGGCAAATTATAAGCCGTTGTTACCAATTTGCAGCTTCTTTGGTATAATAATGAATGATCGGATGATCGTCAGATTCTGAGTACAAAATCAGCATAGTGGAAATTCACCTTCATCTGCCTTTAAACCATAATACGGTAACATCGATTTCATTGATGTTGAGGGACGGTCACACATCGATTTCATCATCCAGGCTTCCTAATAATAATAGTATGATAATATCATACGAGTATATTATACTCGTATCTATTACACAGTCCTCTTACGATTACACCGTATGGTCGTTGATTTCTCAAGTGAAACAACAAGTAAAATACCCAAATGTGAGTTTAAGTAGATAACATTGCTGTCTAGGGGTTTGTGGTAGTTGTTCGTGCACGTGTGGGTCTCCTATACCTTCCCCGGCTCATTATTCGACTTATTTTTAAAGACTGACACGACTTTTTTTCTCTTACGGAGGGGCGATGAGAAAAAAGCGAGACAGTTAACGATTTTCGGGTTGTTCCCGGACCGGTCAAGGGAGAGGGTGTCTGGACTGAAATAGACTTCCTTCTAAATGACTTCAAACCTATGGAACTTGAAATAAGGAGAGCGCTAACCCTATTGCGCTAACACCTTTGGGTCCTCTAAAAGAAGCATGCGAAGAACGCCACATTACATCTTTCCACCAGTAGATTCATTAAAAAGGTCTTGGTGTAATATCTGACGATGCTAAAATTCACACATTCAAACTTCTAGAACAACCTCTGGATTCAACACCTTCTGGATGTTGTAGCGCCTAAATTGACCTTTGTTGGGGGGCGAGACTACCTTACGAAGTCCTGCATGTCGTAATCTCTCCAAACAGAAAACTCCACAGTCATGCAGCATGGCTATAAGAGCATTTTTTGAAGAAATGACTGGTTTTATATAAAATGTCTCCATATCACTGGTTTTATAACAAATTTTGTCTCATTTTTTTGCCGAGTAACACCTCAGTTTATAGATGTTTCAACGCAGAACATGATGGTGAAGTAAGAATTGCGATACCTCATTCCGATATCAGATTAGAGCAGACTAACCATAAAGAACATCTCAAGCATCAACGAAGTTTCTTCATCTTCAAAGTGCTCCAATTTGAGACCGGAATAAGATATCGCAGTTCTCACTTCACCATCGTGTTGAGCGTAAAAACAAACCCAAAAACCTCACCACACTTGTTCCAAGAGCGCAGTCACAACGCTCATATACTTCGGGGGTGATTCAGCATACATCAAAGATTTTGCTAATGGTTGCTAATTCGTTCGGTGTGAGTGGAGCAAGATTGTGGAAGGGTTTGCCCCTCTCCCACAGGTTTCTGTCCACCATTGGAACATTCAAGACAGTAGTGGTCAAATTCTTCAGGCACAAGGAATAGAGCGCACAATCTTATTTATTTTTCGTTTTATTATAATTTTTTCTTTCAATTTTATTTGTATCAACTTGTATAAAGTATTATCCTCATGGCCTGTCAGAGAGGCCTTCACTTTTTGACTTACTTTGAAATTTGTGAATACCCTCCCCGGTTGTTCCGTGTGAATAATCTTCTACACAATAAAAGATTATTATTATTATATGAGGTGTCACTTGTTGGACTGTTTAATTTTGGGAATTAATGGATCATTTTCCCCCCTTGAACTTCCCAAAACCCTCCCCCTTAGAATGACCCGATTCTGCCCATCTACGAACTTAGGCTTTTGATTGACAGGACGGATTTTTTGTGCAAATTTGAACTTTTTATTCCAAAAATCCCACGAATTCCAAAAATGAAACAGTCTGACAAATGACACCTCATTGTAAAGGTATTTGTATGTTAAACACGATGGTGAAGTCGGAATTGCGACATCTTATTCTGTTCTCAAACTGACCACTTTGAAGGTGACGAAACGTGGTGGTTTCTTGAGATGCACGTTTCATCACGTTTCATTTTCTCTTACCTAATAACGGAATAAGATATCTCCATTCTGACTTCACCATCGTGTTCAGCGTTGAATAATCTATAAACTGAGGTGTTACTCGGTAAAAAATGGAGACAAAATTATATGTTCTTTTAGTCATGCTTAGGTATAGTTGAGTTTTATTCAAATAGTTGACTGTTGAGTTTTATTCAAATTTAAAATCGGCCGAGAAGAGCGGGCGTAGGTTTTAATGTAAAGTTGGTGCGATCCGTTGAAACAATTACTTATTAAATTCCGGTCGGATTGGCCTTAATTAGTCTGGATACTTTGAACTGCTCATTACTCTCTCATAGTGTTTGTGAAATGTCACTCTATAGGGCTTCTATAATGGTCTGCTAATCGCATTTTATTTTGGGATATTTAAACAGCCAAGTTTTGTTATTATAGATTTTTTCTAAACGTTAAAAATACTAACCGCGATCTACAGAAGATAATAAACCTTTATACTTGAATTTGCAGCTTTTTTTTTTTTTAACTGAATGTCAAGTTTTGGATGCTGCGAATCTGCAGGTCGGAAGGTCAAATTTATGGGGAGTAGAAATCATCGTTATCATAAGTTATGAAAAGTTTTATTATTGAATGATAATTTAAAATTCACCTGACGTCAATCGCGAACAATAAGAGGCTCATTTCAGGTGCCCTCATGCTTTGTTCAGGGCATATCTGCGGTATCTTTCTGCCCATTACGATCCACCCTCTCGTGCTTTAATTCGTGGACTCACTTCTTTATTTCTTCACTCTTATACACGACCAATGTCTCTTTTATCTCAACCTACGTTTTTTTGAGTGGATGTTATTTTTTCGCTCTTTTCAGCGACGGGACCACATTATGAAGAACCCAGTGGCAAAAAGAATTTGTTAGCCCCGTTCCATCATCAGCCACCGTCAGCCGACCCCAGTCCGACTAGACAAAGGGTCGGCTGGAGCACAATGAAAGCTCGAAACAGAACAGCAGATTTTCAACTCCTGTTTGTTTCCCATACGGGTTTTTAGTGTTAAAACGAAAATGCTTGTTATATGAAATTGTATTCACCAGTAGAACACAAAAAAAAAACAAAAAAACAAAAAAACGATTTTTAGGAATTATACAAAACTAAATGAGAAAACGGGATATTGGTGTAGGTGATAAACTCATACCATACATTTATTATTATTCCTATCCTACCACATGGTAGTAGTAACCGTAGACGCTCACCAATAATTTCTTTAATCTTAATTCACAATTCGTATGCCAATATTAATATCATTTAATAAACCCTTACGTATATATCGAGCTCACCTTATTTCAAAGTTACTGGGTAAATGGCTTTAAACAGTAATAGGTAGTAAATATACATTTTATTATCATCTTGAGGATCATCCACAAGTATTTCACTTTATCGGCATACGGTATTAAATAACTAAATTTGAGTTGATATCAAGTTGTGAGTGAGAAAAGTTTCGGTTAAAACTAGTTGATGCGTACGGATTGTGATTGACTCAGTTTCATTGTCTGTATCTTAGCCCCCTTTCCAACTCCTCAAAAACGCCTCAACTCACCAAAATATTAAAATGAGGCCTTTATACCTACAAAAATTTACATTATTTGGGGCGTTTTCCTAACAAAACATTCGTTTGATTGAGCTGTTTAAGTTAATCCATTAGAGCCCACGGGGTCGACATGGGTACACAACGACGACATTCTTGTAACAGTTACATCAAAGGTTTCAGTGGAAAACTTTGACGCGAATTTCTGCAATCTTTTGAATTTTGAGTTGAGGCGTTTTACCTTAACAGGGGAGAGATGTAGTAACAATGAATTGAAGATCCCGTGTGTAGAATAGGTAAAATTCGGGATCTAGATGAGGTAATAGTCCCTAGCAAATAGTAATTAAAAACGCAATTGTTTATACGTAATTGTTCATATCCTCGATATTCTGAACATGATTATGATTGCATTAATATGTCATGTACTATGTTTATAGAAACGATGAAGAGTTGAAAAAGAATGTGGGGGAGTAATAGGGAACACATGTTGCTGCCTAATTGGAGCTTGAAAATCCCCCAAGAGAAAGTGGTTCCCATGGAGGACGGCCAACTTCCGCGGAGATGAGGACGGGTTACGGGCCGGCGTGATCCGAGCAATAAATAATAGTTTTTCACTGACATCGGAGGATGGAGCGGTCAGTTGATGCTAAGAGAAGATCCTTGTTAAGGTAATTGTAATATATGATTAGGGACGTGATCGCTTTTATCAAGTACTTATCAAAGGGGACTCTTAGAGGAGGAAGATCCTCATGCCATTAGTTCACCGGTCACACGAACTCCCACGAACCTTCATCGAGCCTCCACCGCCGGCTTCTTCATCTCTTGCCTTTCGGCATGTCGCACATGAGTCTCCCATATTTTTTTGTTCTCTTCATTTTTTCGCTTTATAAAAGGGCGGACGCGTGATGTTGGTTATGCCAGCTATTAATTCACCTTTTAAACCTTTCAAAACATGTTATGTCATGATCGTGCCTACACGAACAAACAAAAACATGCACATCTATAACTGGCTCTATATGTAGGTAATTGATATCAACTTGATTCGCCGATGCTATTGAAAACTAATGACATTTTCAGTTCTGAACATCTAAATACACTTCTTCTGCAAATTCTACTGCAAAGATTTCTATGGCAGCCCATACAAAAAATTGAGCTTAAAAATTGAACATGCTTATTATAGGCACTATGTTTCTATCCATTTGAAAATTGACAATGACTCCAAACCATACAGTTTACTGACACCTGGTGATTGTGCGTGGTTTAATTCCCACTGGTCTGCACCTGGAAGTTCGGAAGATGATTTGTCACGATCACCGGCAGACGACTGTTACTATGGACCATATTCAGAAGCCGAACTAAGCGTGACATTCAGCTAAGCAAAGCTCAAGCCGTATGAACGTTACTCTTAAAACTGATCATAGTGCACGAAAATTGTTTCCACTCCTCTTATCATTTTGAATTTCCATTCATATTATTTGATGGGTGCCCCATGGATGAGAAAAGGTACAGAATGCTCCCAGAAGAAGGAGACGGCTAGTATTGGTTGGCAGCCTACAGAGCATCAATTTATTCAACACTCGTAGGGAATTGAACTTTATATTCATTACCTTTATCGTTCGTAAAATTCATTATCTCTCAATCTGACTCGAAATTCGAACTAAAGTAAGGGTGACCATTAGCAAGTGCTCGTGAATACTATGAGTCATTCTCAGATGACGTCGCCGTAGGCTACTTCCGCTGAACGCCCGAGGTAAGCCTCTCAGGACTTTTTCTCCCCAACCAAACCAAATCTTAACCGAAACGTATGGTGGTGGCTTTCAGAGTAGCAGAGTGAATCCTTCACTCGTTCGAAGTGAGAGGAGTTTCCATGCTAATCGGTTTTAATGCACAGATACTCAACAGTAAGCCCGACAGTATGCCCAGTGTCAGTGCATTGTGTATGACAAGGTGTCAGAAACTGTGTGTGAGTTCGTTTCTTTCACAATATTATCTACCACGTACCGAATCGGTAGGTACTAAACCTTCTCCCTCATAACCCGATTTTCTAAACCCTTCAAATTCAATTATCAAATTCAATTGAACCCACTAACAACGGAAAGAGTTCCAGTCGCTTTCACCCACTAAACAATATAATAATAATATAATAATAATTTTATCATCACAATCTTGCTCGCACTTGTAAGTTTTTTTGCGAATCAAAATTGGTGGGACGAAACCAAGTTCTTCTTATTTATTAAATTAACCCATTTATTAACATAATATGCATAGTACAGAAAGAAAAATATTGGATACTTGGAGTAAAATTATTCGCGAGTACAAATTTATGTAGGTAAAACCAAACCATTTGGCAATTTCCGATCTCCAAAATTTAAAGAAATTGCCCGGAGACCAGGAGTTGCAATTACAAATTAATAGTACAAAAAACCCTAGAGAAAAGGATTCATAAAGTAAATAGGAAAACATATCAATGAAAAAAGTTTGGTAACGGAAAATGATTAAAGGAATTTAAATACTGCTGCATCAGAAACTCATAAACACTTTTTTTTTTTAAATTGGCTAAATCTTCTGATAAGCTTAATGCTAGGAGGGCTTAATGAAGAAATCTGAGGCCTAAATAGCATAATTTATTGCCTTAGATAAAAATTACACTAAGTGTCTTGTGATAAGTGATCGGTACCTACCATAATACCCGAGTGACGTCGAGTGATACCATGACATGACAAG
The DNA here is from genome assembly GCA_963920205.1 of Stenodema calcarata. Lineage (NCBI taxonomy): Eukaryota > Metazoa > Arthropoda > Insecta > Hemiptera > Miridae > Stenodema > Stenodema calcarata. Next base: position 2,014,746 of record OY986055.1, read on the forward strand.
GTGATACCAATATCAACTTTCTAAAATCCCTCGATTATATTGTAATCGAGGGATTTATAGTAGCATCGGAGTAAATTTGGTGCATAAGTAAGTCGAGGGGTAAGAATCACAAATTCTAAAAACAAAGGTTTGCTAGGGCTTCGATATCCAGACCTAAATATAAGTCGCACTGACATTATTGCCTCCTCAAATGATCTAAAAGTAGCTCAGAATAGAGTGCACGAATGCATGAAAAGTAATTTTTAGGGCAGATGAGGGGAGACAATTATTTCAAAATTTAAATTTAAGGATGATGGATTTTGAATTTATTTGATTCATCAAGTATTGAAATGTTAGCTTTTTGAATGCAGATACAGAATTAGTTGTTTTAATTGCTAATAGCGAATTTTCGAAAACCGAGGGGGCAACCGTCTAGTGTAGAAGTCATTCATTGCTTGGGCGTGCTATTGATAAAATACTTTATTAGTGATATTGGCCTGTAAGATGTTCTCTCCTCGACTTTTTTATCGGGTACTTAACAATATAATGTGGAACATAGTCTCGAGCTTCATAAGGAAGAGCGCAGCAAAACTTCCCTGTACACTCACAACAACACGCGTTCATACCAATCAAGTCGTTGCGATCTTAAGTTTCCTTAAAAGTTCATTTCCAGTGGCCTTATTTTCATCAAATGACCTACGACTTTTACAACCTGCTCCTACTCACTTATACCTGCTTATCGAGAGTAGTAAACTGTTTACCTCACCTTAATGCGGTCGAACCCAATCAATTTACTGTAATCAACAAAGATGGGGGTGAACAAAAAATTAAGCCATAAATTATCGCTTAGCAGCGTCACATTGGGTAAGTAGATGATTGAGTACGTTGTTTAGGCCTATCAATAGACATCGATGGGCCCCCAAAATGACTACTTTTACCTACTATTAGTCTCAACTGTCGATTCTCCGAAGATTATCTGAGTTACGATGTGCCAAACAGCGTCTCAGTAATAGCTCAGAACAGTTTAATGAACGGTAAATTGTTTGAAACTCGATGAGCCCGATGTATTCTCCGAAAAAAAATGATTCAATGATCATAAGAGAAGTATTATATTAAACACCAATTAGATCTTATCGTGAAATTAATTCCTGCAGAAAGTGCTGGATAAACGAGCATTTCCTCCCTTGAACAAGGAGTTTCAAGTGCTCTAAGTATGGTGTGCCCTGTGAATGTGCGTAATATGGTATAATTCAGATGTACGTTCGTCGAGAGTATGTGTGCTCCCTCGCCACTGCCAAACGGCCGAACCGATTTGGATGTAGATTTTCGTATCTGAAAGTACTAGAAGATATTTAATGGGAAGGGACTGCATGTTTTGTTGATCGGAAAATAAAGTTTTGGTTGCATGAACGAGCGAAGAGAGAAGGCGTCGCTAGAATAATAATTCTACTATAATTACAGTATAACAGTATAATAATAGTATTATAGTATAATTAGAATGGCTCGCTACAACAAGGGTGCATCTACATTTTTATGAAAAATGAGTTTTTGATACAACAAGATCATTTGGAACCTTCTCTTCCAGAGTCTATTCGATAAATTTTGTTTTCATAAATTGGTAGGTACCTCCCAAATTTGCCTCCGAATGTGAAGGACGTTTCCGAAGCATCAAGCGTGTATCTGCACAAAATGGCTGACGACTCGCCCCTCGAGATCTCGCCGGCCAGCTTCAAAAACCTAAACAAAGGAGAAAAACGAGAAGCTAACCCTGCTAAATGAAACAGAAATGTGCAGGAGACTTCCAGGAATGGTGGTCAGCCCTATAAAACGTCGAGGAACCTTTTTGTCGCTGTGAAACTTCCACCAAAGTGCAACAAGGTCATCTGTTTGTTTACACCGGTTGATTGTGTTTTACTGCATCGTACCTGCTCGTTTGATTTTCGTTTTCCGGTCATATTGCTGCATCATCTAGTTGTCAAGAACTATTTTTCCTCAGCAGAACGAAAATCCTCAGTAGGAAAAAAGTTTCCTCTAGTGTGATAGAGACTTCGCCCTGATTGAGAGAAAAAAAGAAGACTGCAAACGATTACATCCCACGTGATTGGGTGTCTGTGATTGCCAACTCCAGCAGCAAGTTTATTCTAAGACTACAGTCTAAAGACTACATAATATGTAGATTCGAATATTATTATACGAATCTTACTCACGTAATAGTGATTTTGATAGGTGCCTTCTTAAATTATTATACCTATTTTAGCATTCAAAATATTTTTTCAAAACATGAACAGTCTGAAGTGACTAGAAAAAATACAATTTTGAAAAAATACCGAAGAGTGTGTTTTATTATTTTCCATTAGGGGGGGGGGGGGGGGAGGGGACGAGATCGCAATAAGCCAAAACAGGAACAGGGATGAATAATAAAGCTCGAAACGTGCAACAAGTGTGTAACAAGTGTGGCACGCAGACGGCAACTACAGTAAAAAAAAAGTAGGAAAACACCACAGGATTTTCTTTCGTATATTTTCAAAATTGTTTTCGATCTGGTGAAAATTTGCACTTTTGTAGATACACCCTTGATGTAGGGAGCCATAATTATTATTACCGATGGACCTCCATGTGAATAACCCAGCAATATTGCCATAGGCGCCCTCATCTGAAATACTTTTGTAAATGGAAAGCTCGGCAGCAGACAATATCTCACCTCGAAAGATAACCAAGGTAAGTGCAATGCATCTTGGAAACATTGCCACTCAAAATGTGCATTAAAACGGTTGAAAGTAGGAAGGACTTCTACAGGAATTTTGCCCTTGCAGTGGGAGACGTCTCGGGAACAATGGTCCAAAGAAAGGCCGGAGGGCCTGGGAGTCTGGTGCATGCTGCATATTTGCAACGGGTTAAAGGGTCAGAGGTTAGTTAGAGCCACGACGCTGCTGCCTCGCCTCATGCTACAGTTTTCCTTCCGTGATGAGGCCTGTGATCTCGAGATGGTTCCGCGCGGATCTTTTCCACTTCTTGTCTGTCCAAGTCAGGAGACATGAGGAGCTTTCTAAACTAAACTCATTCCCTCTTAAAATTGTTCTCTGTAAACACTAGGATTTATGGCAAGGAACAAACATGATTTACATCGTCAACATTGATATCAATTAAAACGGAACAGCGGAAACTTCTCACTAACTCGTGAACACAAATTCAGGTGATTTCAACAATAGGTGAAAATTATTCTAATATCTGTGTTCAATGTATTCAAGTTAGCTCTTACTCGACTGTCATAAAATCAAGTTCATTGATGTGATGAAGGAACTCAGACAGTTATTTGGACTTTTTGAAATCATTGACTTTTCAGAGCTGAAATGGACAACGTCTTAGTCGAATATGCTATACCAGAGATACGCACATCTCGCATGGAAAGTGATAGTACACAAAAAATGTCGGAATGTAGAGGTGAAGGGAAATAAGGTTGAAGTTTATGTTGCTTACCTCTTGAATGAACTAGAAGTGTCCCGTATAGGTCGACTGGCAGCCCCCCACGTTGACGGCTTTGTAAACACGTTTACCAGGCAATTGGCGCATGCCTAGATCGAATTTTCCTCCGTTCGAAGCTCTCAGCTCGTTGACGTACTAACTATCAAACCTTGACAAAAACTCTTTATAACCTGGTGCAGTACTTGCTTCACACTATGAAGTATCTCAGATTTGCATCTCGTTCCAGTGGAATCAATTAATTAAATCACATTACAGGTCATTCCGCAGTGCAGGCGGTTAGGTACATTGCCTTGACATAGATCAGAAGATCTGCTGATTGTCAACTGTTTACATGCGATGAAAAACGCGGTTGTGTTTAACTAGTTTGCAATTGAAGATTAACAGTAACGATAATTAACGATAATTATTAATTATCAACGATAATTATAATAAGCCATCGAGGGATCACTTTTCTATGAGCACTCAACTTCATTTTAGATGAATTCATTTTTACAGGAAAAACATTTGACCTTCTCTCCTCTTGGACGACCACGATTGATCGTTGAACGACCGTCGCACGAGACATCCTTAGCAAAACGTACCTTTAGAAGACAAAAAGAAGGAGTCGACCACATCTGTAGACAGTCGCGACACGCACCAACGAACTGACCGGGGCCTTTTTTCACACTCCTTCGCAGGTGTGGAGAAATCATCCTGATTGCTCGTCAAAGGAAGGTGATGACTGATTTATTACAGGGGGACGGTCTCCTTGGAAGGCGTTGAAAAACAATTACAGTAATGGTTGGCCCGCTCAACCGATACCTCAGTGCGCTGAGCAATTGCTCAAGCTTAATTAATTAGAAACCTTATTTCCCGTGTTCAATCCTCCACGGGTTAGATGGTGTTTTTCCTCTGTTCGGCCCTTTGGGCAACGAGTGGTCTTACGCCACCTCTTTCTGACCCAATTCAATTGAACTCATTGAATGAGACGCTAAGTGTCTTTGATTAAATGAATCCAATTTGTTGAAATTCAAAATTTTATATATATAATATTTTATTATATATATTTTATAATTATAAAATATTATTATATTATTATAATATTATTATATTATTATTATAATATTATTATATTATTATTATAATAAAATATTAAAATATTATAATAAAATATTTTATAATATTTTTTATATATATTTTATATATAAATCCTCAATGAAACCTCCTTTGAGATCCACATACCACCAACTAATAATTCGCACCGTCCCGCTAATGAACCAGTAAAGTAAAGCTTCCTCGAGTTTACCAAGTGTTCATCTCCACAGGCCATTTGCTGCGACCTTTAACACGTTGACTGCCAAGCTAAAATACAGTGAACCTAAGCCTCAAGCCAAAAATAGTTTCAAATAGCTAATTTAAGTGGATTTATTCGTCAAAATGTGACATTTGTCCATATTTTACAACATAAAAACAGTTTTTCGGTTAGACCCATTATAGGTCTTATTGATCCCAGAGAAGGAATTCATGGCTCGGGGCCATAAGACCCAAAATGGGTCTAATAAGGTCCATTATCTCTTCCAATCTAATATGTAGGTACAGTAAACTATTATCACAAGAAAGTCGAATTAATATAACCTGTGGCATAAAAAGTAGAAGAATAATGAAACAAACCAGCCTTCTTGAGGGAAACAGAGCAAATTCATAGTGGAAACTCATCCTAAAGCATCATCATTCAGCATTCCAAGCATAAAATTTGTTTATCATGACAAAAAAGTTGTTGCTCTCCAGTAAATTAGGGAAAGTCTAGTTATGTCAGGCAGCAATTAGGACTTCGATTTATAATTGCAATATGAAGTTATAAATCTGAATGATTCGTCAAAACTTAAGGTGTTGTGAGGCTCAGAAGTGCCAGAGTTACCGCCTACTGAAATAGAAAGGAGAATGGTAAATAATTAAAATACTGTCCGATATGACTTGGTGGGAGCTTTATGTAAGAGGACCTACCAGACAACGAAGGGAATCGTGGATTGTATTTGGAATAAGATTTTTCGAAACTTGGATGTGATTGCATTAAAGGTTGGTACTGGAGGATTGTGCGCCTTGTATCTAAATACATTTCGGACGACATTTTGAAGTAAGGAAATCGGAGGTAAACCAATCAGTGGACCACTCTGGTAATACACGAATATGTATTCACAATAATTCGTTTTTTGGGCCAAATATCCAAAGCAAGTTAGTGGAAACAGTTTGTTCTATGACTTCTCGGCGACCCAGAAAGAAACCTACTATTTTGACAACTTGCGTTGAAGGAACGGCACAACGTGTCGCCCATAGGCCTCAGGGTCCCGAGGGAAACCCCGTTAGAATATCCTCAACTCCCGTCACATCATCTTTTTTTTTCGTTTCAAACGCCCGTTTGTACTGAAATGATAACGGATGTAGGAGGACCAGTAGGCGTGACGTCATTAAAGTGTCACCACGTGTTGGCTCTCTCCCTCGTCATCCTCCGCTTCGGGATCATGTTCTGCTCATGAGCAAGAGGGCATTAGTCCCAGGGATGCAGTTTTTATCGAGTTCCTCGTTCCATCCCCGCGGCCACATGGGGACACATCAGAGGCAAGATGTTAAATCATCCTCCCTCGGAGAATGAACCGAAACGAAGTTCCTACCACGCACCCCACTCATCTGGTCACTGTATGTTTCTTACAACAGACTAGTCTAAGTAAACTTGACAGCCACCGAAGTAACCCTGGCTCAAAGTAAGATTTTCGAGTTTAAACTTCAGAGCCTTGATGACTGATCTCCAATCAGAACCACGATTAAATAGTTCGCATTCACCTTCCTTTGAAACCAATGATAAAAGTCGGGAGTCTTCGCAAACACTACAAATCCAGGATTGGTCGCGTTTCGGAAAAACTTTTCATTTTCTGGTTTCAAAAACCATGAAGGATTTAAACACTCAGTAGGGTCGTCGCATCTTTCAAAATTGGTAAGTAAGAAATTCAACCAATTTTGAAAGATCAATAACATCAAATAATAACAATAATAACATCAAATAATAATAACATCCATAACATCAAAATAAAATTAAAATAAAAATAACATCAAAATCAATCCATAACTCCATTTTTCACAACGAAACATTTTCACAATAAAAATGGTAAAATAATAATAAACTCATGGTAGGATTTTCGTGCTTAACTACACAAGTAACGCTTGAACTTCTCTCAAATGACATGGTGGCTGTCGTTGGTCACAGGCTATGAGAGAAAATCCTGGAGTACATCAATTGCAACGCAAGAAACTAAGAAAATCCTAGTTATCGTAGGTAGTTTCTTGCTACAGACACGATTGTCCATAAATCTGATGACATAAAACTCAATAAATCCTGTAAATTGCGGGTTTATTGAGATGACGAATGAAATTTTCTTCGTTTAGCGATGGTTAGCGCTGTCGATCCTGCAGCCTACATCCTAACTTCGGAGTTCGGCAGCTGTTGGGATCGACCCATGACATCGCCTCGTTCGGTTTCGCACATGAAACAGGCAGCTCCCTCAATGTCGACCAGGTAGAGGGCGATTGAGTATCATGCTTGGTCCACGGGTCGAAGAACTAACTGGATTATGAGTGCCAGGCCCACCTACTCCGTTCGACCGCTAACCAAACATCAGCATTCTTCTGAGACCTTCTCATGGCTTGTAATCCTCCCATATTAGTGGACCTCGGGTGGGCTATGGGGGCCCCCGATAAAAAAATAACATTCGTCCTCATTGTTGGAGGCTTTCGCTTCGTACGGGTGAAGGGATCTGTGCTAAGTCAACATCGGTGTCCGGGGGAATTGGGCTTTTGTGGACTCGGTTGCAAAGAACAGTTTGCTGACCTATTCATTCACTTGCCTTGAGCCTTCCAGTATCCCTTTGTCCGATCGTGCAGGGATTTAAATCTATTGGAAAAGGAACAGGAATAAAAAATAAAAAAACAACATAGAAACGATCATGGAGTTCCAGACGATAAATCATACTGAAGCATTCTATCAATGATACACAGTAAAGTTAGTAAATCTACTGAAATTTGTATCATTTCCGGCAGGTTATGAACAGGGTAAGTCACAAATCGCCACAAAGTATTGAACGAAATAAAGGAGTAAGGGTATCCATCCGTCACGTTTTTGTGGGTCAAGACAACAGTTTTCATTGATCAAAACCAACTGGTCCATCCATAATGGTGCAATGTAAGGCAGTCTTACGTGGATCTGACGCGTGCATCGTCCGGTGGCATTTGCGTGAATCACGTCCTCACCTATTCTTATGTATTTTTTTAACTCAAAATATGGGGTCCCAGTCGATTTTGGCGAGATAATCTTGAAAAACGCCAAAAAATCTCATTTTCTCATAGTTTTTTGAGGTTAGAGAAAAAAACAAATGTTGTGAGTTATATGGTTAGCTTGTTGATATTTCCTTGGAGAACTATCCAAAGGGCACATTGCTAATGAAGCAACATCACTTTTTATTATTTTGTCATTCCGGTTCATCCGGTTTTGGGCAATTTTCAAAATAAACCGATACATTTGATACATCGCTGCTGATAAGCGCCCTCTGGAGCGACTAAATTACAACTCTAACATTATATTCGTGATCAGCGATCCCAAAATCACCGGGTAGATGAATTCCAGGAACGAAATGTGATTTTTGAATGAAGTTTGGAGTTAAATTACGACGTGCGAAAATACGATTTCCGATGCAGCGCTGGTTTCCGAGCTATGTCATTAGCCAACATTAGATCCACCTTCTATTCCCCTTGTCAATATTATTCTATTTGATGATTCCACACTTGAATTTTAAATCTGTCGAATGCCGAAATCACTGTCTTTTGTCACCGAGAAAAATATAAACCACAAACAGTGAGTAGGTACGCGTTTGACGCGAGTGGCGACTGTAAAAAATCAAACTATACATTTTGAAATTCAACGTGAAGCGTTTAACGTCAACGCTCGACTCAACGCAACAGATCAAAGTAGGGCAGAGGGTAAGTAAACTGTAAGTATTATTGCCTATTACGAACCCTATATAAATCATTCATACCATTACATTTTCATAGATCTTTCATAATTTTCATCACACAAATGGCATTAAACCAGCGCCAACACACAAAACGTGAAACTCTGGATAACGTACTACCTATATCGAAGATGTGGCTTTTATTTCACTGTTTTTTTTTTCTGTTTGGTTTTTGTTTGTTTATTGTTCAGTGAAATCTGAAAGGTTGATGGGCGGTGTACGCAATTCAGAATTGAACTACGTTCATAGAATTGGCGGAAGCCTTCTTACTCACTGAGCCAAAATCAATGAAATAACGTAGATCCTGTCTTGTAATCCTTTGACGAGGGTCGCGTCGGGACGTGGGGAGGATGGGTTAAGGTAACGCCGGTAAAGGATCTTCTACGAGAGGCCGATTTCAAATCTTATTTTCATTTTCCAAGTGATTACTCGTAACGGTCTTTCCGCCCATCTGCAGCCTCCTGACACGTGTCTCCTGTCTACAAGGTCCTTTTTTCTTCCTTCTTTCCTTCGCCTTCTTTTTCATTCTAGAGATGCAAGCCCTTTGTCATTTTCGCCATATCTGGATCATTAGGAAGGATCTCGGGTGACAGACCGAAGGGAAAAGAAGCACCGGTAAAAAATGAGGGTTTGCCGAGGCGAAAGCTTCAAGGTGGGATGAGGTGGCATGATTCTTGAGCGTCTCGAGTCCTCAGGATGGACCGTGTCCCCTTGGCATGATGGATGACCCCCCGGGACGCCGAGGTTATGCCGATACCAGACAATAAAAGATGACTGGATTACGCAAAACCGTCTTCCTTCTTCCCTGCACAAACCGCGGTGACCTTTTGTGACCGGCCAACCGTCGCGAATAGCCACCGAGAGCCGATGGACAATGAGTCTGCAACTTGGAATCTTTTGAAGGAGCTGCAGATGGTTTCTATCGTAAGAAATACAAGTCCCCACATGAGCCCTACTTCTGCCCACCAACTTTTCAACCTTCCGAGCAATATAATTTAAAACCTGGTAATTGAGGACCTTGTACCCACTAAGGGACTTTGCACATTTTATTAGCCCGTCCCATTAAAGGCTAGTACCTTGTATATCTCTCGGCTAAATATAGCGCGTGAGTGGTTTAGGGAAACTAGCATTACGGGCGTTACCAAGACAAGGCGAGCAACAGTTATTTCCAAAATAATGTTCTCTACAATCACTTCAGAGTTAAAGGCCAAAGTACGGTTTCGAAAACAGGATTATTTTGACCTCTTTCAATGAGAATATTTTAACAAACATACAGGCACTTTCGTCTCTTCAAACGTAGTGGAATTCAAGTGGTTTTCAAGGGTATTTATAGTCATCAGAGCTAATTAGAGTATAAGGCAACATAAATTGTGATTAGACTACAACCGTGCAACGCCTCCAACTTGCCCGTACATATCCCCAGCTCCGGTGCCCAGACATAGTTACTTCCCCGTATTGATGCTACGTATAAATAATTATTTTTGCCTAAGTAAATATTTTACAACGTGACGCAAAACGCTGTAAACTCTTTCAAAACGATTAATTAGGTACTTTGTTTCATCCACCACAGCATAACTCCACAAAATAATTGGAAAAATAAGGAGAAGTCTATTTTGCATGAGAGGTAATTAGTAACTAGATCAATCATGTGTTTTGAGGATTTTTTTTTGAGATGCGAGCATCCAGAGTGCTTGACAAAGCGAGCGAGAAAGTCCTGGCGCATGCGCAGTGGCCAGTCATCGACTGGAGATCCTCTCCTCTGGTGAAACAGTGATTGCAACGAGCACAATCCTTTCAGCGGTTCAATTGAAACGAGTCAGTTCTGATCTGAAACGTTAGAAAATATAGCTTGAAAAACAGCAAGTAATAAGGGAATGGCTATACTCAGGGATGTGATACAAAACTGTGAATTCTAAAAAACTTATATACGACTACGAATTTAGGTATACAATAGTTGGGCATAATATAGTGCACTGTACAGCACTATTGTGGGGATGAATCCACGATAATTGAATGAAGAAACGAAACGGTGAGGAATGAAGAACTTGAACAAATTTTGGAGTTAGATCACCGGAATATATTTGTTACTGACAAGGTGAGATTCAAATGAATTATGGATAGGTACACTACTGCTGTACTTAACAAATAAACGGAAATAAAGAAAGTAATGTAGCTGGCTTTGTAAGAAAATAAATATTGCCTCTGAATTGAAACGGGATAGTGAGGTTAAGAGCGAAAACGTGGAGGTTTGTGGATATAGTTTTTGGGGAAAAATTGTTTTGGCTTATCTGGCCGGGGTGTTCGAGATCGGGAGGCGGACGACTTTTTGGTAGAGCACTGAGGAGGTATATCCAGAAGAACGATGAAGTCCTGAAGACCGGAGAACTGCTGGAAAGGCAAAAAAATGCAGATATTAGTAGTAGTTGGGGGGGGGGGGGCAACATGCGGTAGGCAGCATAACTACCAGAATTGCTACGTACCCCAAGGAGTAGATTTCCAGAGGGAATATATTGTACGACGGTGTAGATTGTCCAAAGGAATCGACGATGAACGGTTGGCGGACTTCACTTGAAGAGGTATCCGAAAACGGTAATTTAAACAGCAGTTTTCACAAATTTGTATAACGGGGAGGTACGAGACGGAGCAGTACAAGATGAAGAATAAAAATTAGCCGCACGTTTATACTGATTTGATAAGGCTGTGAACATTTGGATCGGCGGTTGGGAGCGATAGGTGCTAGTTTTCCGAACTTAATTCCGGGTGGACCTATACAATTTCATCGACCTCACGAATATAGGCCCCTATTGCATTTTATTTATACGATACATCGTTCGACGGATTCTTGCCGAAAATGTCGACTGCCTTATAAACGCTCGGCTTAAGAAAAAAAAATAACTATGCAAATTCTTGACTCAACGGTTTATTATCTTCTTTGTACAGATCACAGATCTGTGTAGATCAACTGATCTGTGTAGATCACACAGCATACAATATCCGGAATTAGAGAATGGGCCAACAAATGGTTAAAATAGGCGTAACTAGCTCATTCTATAAATTATTTAGATAAATGATGAGTGAAATAATTATTTCGCGCAATACTCGGCTGTAAAAGAGATCGTCGAGGACCACTTTGTGGGCTGGTCACTAGCCACTAGTGAATAATGTTAATGAAAATTATTACGTAATCTATAGATCAAATTATTATTGAATATTATTAATCAATGGATAAATAAATCTAAGTTGTTAATGTGATAAGAAGGATGGGAGGATGAGGGGGAGGGGGGATAATGTGTATTATTAACGTCGGTCGATCATCAGGTGACTTACCCCACATTAATTGGAATTGTGAGTGGGTGATAAAGAGAATAGCGAGGAGTGGAGCTGGACGACGGAGAAGGATCATGACAGGGAGCGGGGGTTGCCCCCCCCCCACGCCACAACTGCGTAAATTTAAATTGTGGGTGAATGTAAATGTGGAAGTGGGTGAGAGAGAGGAAAGCGTGCTGATGTGGGTGGTTGATGAGGGGGGAGGGGGGAAATGTCTCTTAATCATTACGCTCTCTCCCCCCCCCCCTCACCACCTCCGCCACTAATGGTAAATTTAAATTGTGGGTGAATGTAAATGTGGAAGTGGGTGGGAAAGAGGCTGTTTGTGCACATTGCAGCTGCTGTTTGATGGCATGAATATTTTTGGCTGAGATCTGCTACACCAGCCGCCACGAGATCTTACGAACTTAGGTATTTGTTTGGTGGGCAGAATTCACTTCTTTTGTGTTTGTAGGTGTGCCATTTTACATGGAAACACTTTCTTTCTGTCAATAAATTCAAATCGTCGGTGAAACAGCAACATGCTATAAGTCAATTTTTTGCCAAAATGAGTTAGACATTATTTCTTATTCAAATTTTCGCGCCGGATCGACAGGAGAAGTCAGTTTCTCGAAAAACGACTCCCTGGGAAGTTATTGATAGTGTTGCCAACAAGCAATAATTCAGTTTGCAACCAACATGTAGTGTTTCAGTGGTTCAACATGTAGTGTTTCCAGTCAGCGGTTTCACAGTGCAGGTGTGGCGAGGCAACGACCCAGCATGGAAGACGACGACAGTTTTTTGACTCACCTGAAAAGTTGGGGAAAATGAGTTATACCTATAGCATGATATTGTTGGTATTTCGGTTGACTTTGTTAAGAGTGCGGCCACCCAAAAGTCAATTTGACTTGCAGATTTGAGCATCGTCAACAAGGATATTGATAGGCTGCTTTCCTCGGGATGAGAGGACGATAGTGGACTTGGAACGGGTGAAGTTGACGAAGATGCGGCCGCCGCTAAGGTCACCACGAACACATACTCGGCGTTGCGCAAGGAGAACGCGAGGTTCCAAGCGACAGGTGATTAAGCAACGAACCTTCTTGAACGCGTCCCCATAGGCCACGGGACCCCATAAAATACTCTGAAAACCCCCGTTAAATTAAAACTATCTGTCTTGTACTGAAGATGGGAACGGGTGAGCCATTTTGATTGGCCGATTCGAAAGAACACGCAATTAATTTTGATTATTATGATTTAACAAGAGTTAGTACAGTGCGGTCCCATCATTTCAGTATCAAGATAACCTGACAATTCCACTACTGAACGATTCGCATATTTCATTTCATTGAAAATCTAGTAACAATGCAAATCTACGTTGATGGTTTCCATTAGTTATTTCATGAGATCTTGAAAAATTCTCAAATTCCTGTCAAAATCAAAGTTACAATGAAGAAAAGCTTCACGTTGCAGGTTTCCCGTCAGATTCATAACAAATTGTGCGCATTCTCTGCACATTCTTGTCCGACTCCTCGCCGGTCTCAATTAATTAACGTTATTAATCACGCCATGGCACTATTCACACAGTACTACTGAACGTGTAAATAAATGTATTATTCTTACTACTGCGAAGTAATTTGGTGAATCACGAGCTCATTTTGGCTTGAAATAGTAAAAATACACTGTACCAAACGCCTTATCTCGGAAATGTTAGATGTCTGTAGGTGCCCATTTGATTAGAGTTCAATTCCGATTATCCAAGACCACTCGGAGCTCTGTAGGACCAACCGTTGGCTCAAAGGTAGAGCTGAGTACAAATTATCAGCAACAACGTGACCCTATTTTAATACGGAGAACAGGTTTTTGATATTGAGTTTCTTGTTCTCATATAATTTACGGGCTACCGAAAGTAGGTGATTCTGAATATTTGATGGTACTCGTAGGTACCTAATAGGTACCTACTACTTATTTGGCATGGGCAGGAACAAGTTAAAAACTCTGCAAATTCTTGACACAACGGTTTATTATCTTCTTTGTACAGATCACCCATCTGTCTAGATCACTAAATGATTGAATAATTCTCATAATGAATTATCATCAATTATTAAAATCATAATCAAGTAGTGTAAATTATTATTTATTATTAAGTGTGTGTGATTTGTTGACCGTCAGTAAGAATGATGTTGAGGGATGTCGAGGGTCGGTCAAATGAAAAAGGATTTATGTAAATATATTATACTATAATATAATATAAATAATATTATGTCGTCGCCTAAGAAACAACACCACGTATCAACCAAACGCCTGTTTTTTAGGAGAGCCAAAAAACAAGTGCCCAACCACGCAAAATGTTGAGTCCTGTTATAATTTTCGAATTTTTTCCATATTAGATGTCTACGGAGATCAAATTCATGCTAACCATCTTATGCGGCGAGAAAATTTGAATAAGAATGAATTAGGATATCCTCATTTTGGCCAAAATCGTTGATACGCGGTGTTGCTTCTCAGGCAACGATTTATGCGTGTATTCGTGGGGGGGGGGGGTATCAAAATTTAATATTTAATATTATTAAATTATTACCAAATTATTATTAAATATTATTTAATATTACTGAGTATTAAATTTTAAAACTCAGTACGATAGGTCGAGTAGAATAAGACAGAGGGAGGAATGTCGAAGGTAATGGATCTCCGTCTTCGTTTCGGACGGTGGGGCATGGCCAAAGGAAGATGACTCTCTTTTTCCCGACGAGTTGTTGAGCAATCGGCCGGTCTAACAAGTGGCACATGAGTGGCAGAGAATGCAAAAGTCGACGCCTTCAATCAGAAACCTCCAGTTCCGACCTCGAGCCTGCTCCCTGTAGGTACTACTCGTAGTAGTAGGTCAACCGCTCTGAAAATCATCCCCGACAACGCATTTGACGGTTACTTATTCCTTTGAGGCGAGTCGCTGGGGAGGGTCATAATAAACGCGTCGTCCTTGGAATTCTTTGATCGTATCTCAAATAAACCAAGTTATTCTGACGACAGAAACTACAGCTGTTTAAATTGGGATCCGAGTCGAGATGATGACAGGTCAATGAACCTTTGAATTGTCATCCACCTACATCAATTGAATGCACCTTTAAGAGAAATTTTCCATTCCTGGGCATTCAGAAAAGACTCGTGTTGCACATTTCAATTTTTTCAACAATTCGAACTACAGGACTACTATTAAATAGTAATTTTGGACATCAGCAGGAGATTCTTACTTCCTTATTCTCCATACGAAAGTGAAGAAAAAAAATTTGAGTAGAGACGGAAAATTGTGATACACCTACTACTTGCATACATACACTATTATTAATAACGACTTTAATTCTGGCCCTCTACATGTTAAATACAATCGCGCACTTTTATTTTAATTTCACTTTACGTTGATGAAAAAACCCGTACGTTTATTATAGTATGGAAACATTCCAAACCAAGTAAAAACAAATAAAATCCGCAGTCATGCAGCATGGCTATAAGAGCGAATTTTAGAAAAAATAACTGATTTAATGTAAAATGTCTCCATTTTAACGGTTTTATAATAAAAATTGTGTGCCAAGTAACACCTCAGCATATAGATTTTTCAACGCTGAACACGATGGTGAAGTCAGAATGGCGATATCTCAGTCCGTTATCAGATTAGAGCAGACTAACCATGAAGAACATCTCAAGTGTCAACCACGTTTCGTCACCTTCAAAGTGCTCCAGTTTGAGAACGGAATGAGATATCGCAATTTTGATTTCACCATCGTGTTCAAAACCTTTAAAAGGAGGGGTCACTTGTCAGACTGTTTCATTTTGCGAATACAAGGGTTCACCCCCCCCCCCCCCCCGCACCACCCTTAGAGTGGCCCGATTCTGCCCATCTACGAACTTAGCCTTTCAATTGCCAAGACACATTTTATGTGCAAATTTGAACTTTTTATCTCAATACTATCGAGAGTTAGCGTCTGGAGTCATAAATATATTTATATTGCCAAAAGACACCAAAAATTATATGTATATTTATACCTATGGTGTACCTTGGGTACACCATCGTGTTCAAAACCTTTAAAAGGAGGGGTCACTTGTCAGACTGTTTCATTTTGCGAATACAAGGGTTCACCCCCCCCCCCCCCCCGCACCACCCTTAGAGTGGCCCGATTCTGCCCATCTACGAACTTAGCCTTTCAATTGCCAAGACACATTTTATGTGCAAATTTGAACTTTTTATCTCAATACTATCGAGAGTTAGCGTCTGGAGTCATAAATATATTTATATTGCCAAAAGACACCAAAAATTATATGTATATTTATAAATATACATATAATTTTTGGTGTCTTTTGGCAGTGGATTCAGGATTGTCTGAAACGGATTTTAGTATGGAAATTTCTCAGAAATTCGAGTTTTAAAAATGTTAGACCGAGAACAATAGCTACATTTTCTTCGAAAATTCATCAATATGCGTGGTTCATATGATATTGCCCCGTGAATTCAAACAACTGCTTACAACAATAATTTTGGTAAGTAATGATACTGCATTCCTTGCAGTTTGAAACTCCGCTGAAGAAGCGCCCAGTGAACTACACGCTGCTGTTAACAAGTTGAACGAATCAAAATCTTCCAGTAAAAACTTCACGAATCTCAAGACGATTCCGAGCTGACGAGACAACCCGAGCTATCAACCCATAATGAATTTCTACTTATGTATGCTAACTACAGGGTTGGACAAAGAAAAACAATATGACATCTTATTGAACCTACTGGACGTACGGGGACTGGAGTGGACCAAACCGGTGGACCTCGTAACGATCCTCTAAGTGTGGAGTGATGTGTAGTGAATTTGGGCAGGTACCTACTGATGAGTGAACCACAAAACTATGTTGCTACAAAGTGGCTAGATGAAGTAATACAATGTCAGCGTGAATAAAAAGAGTTTTTTTTTCAAATTCATTTATGTACGTTGTAGGTCTTCAATCACGATTACACCTGATGGCGCATACTCACCCTCCATCAATCGTTTTTTCTGGTTGGTTATTTAAGTATCCATGTTTTTTCTTTCTTCCTTTATTGAGATCCACTTACCTACTCAACAATCGACTGTACGTCCTTGTAGCTCCGTTGTTAACCCTCCGTTTGGACCAATCCGAATCGCTAGCCACTTTATAATCCCCAATCAGCCGTCATTAATTCCGACTTCTGCGTTCCTCCCTTCTATTAGAGGTCATTTCGACACTGTTTTTTTCTACTTCGCAGTTTAACCCCCGAGGGCAAGGATGCTCGTACGGTATTTTTTGCCGACCGTCCTTGTTGAAGCAGCTGCGTCATCGCATCCCATAAGGCCTCCGTCAAGTTTTACTGTCTATCGTGGACGAGAGAGAAAAAACCAATGGGTACCGCCTTCAACCATGCAATATAAATATGAACATTGTTGGCGTTAGCTATAGTCTTTCTCGATGCATATGAAATAGACTTTGATGACAAGCAAGAAGTCGCATGAACAATACATTTTATAGTCACGCAATTATGAAACTACGACAGATTAACGAGAATGTTTTGTAAATAGGCACGAAGAAATTAATCTAGGTAATTGATTTTCATTGTTTTGAGTGAAAGTTTAACGTACAGCTATTACGAGCTGATACCGTCTTAATGGAAAAAAAATAGTCTAATACTGTACTTGGATGTATGATGCCTCTTAATAATTCAGTGCAGCCAAAATGCCGAGGTTGCAAGTCCGTTCCAAGTCGCCATGAAATGGATGGTGTGGCATACCGCTCGAATGTAGGTATGTACCTCATATCAGCGACATAACTCCAGCGTGTCAACTGATCAGGCCTTCAGCTTCAGAGGTCAGCTTATGATTGACAGACGCTGTTGATGGAGCTGCCGAGCGACTTGTTCTAGTGCCGTCCATCAAACCTTCTTCCCTCCATCACAACCCCGGTCCATTTCCTCTATTAGGAGGAACCTTCCCCCTCCGCCTCTGTTATCCCGTACCTTCCAATCTTCTTTTTCCCATATGTGACGTTCCTGGGGCAGGGACTTCTTCTTTTCCATCTGGTACCGAAGAGAAGGTTTTTCTTGCCCAGCCGTACGAGGGTTCCAGGGGGCACCACGAGACGCCCAAACGGGGAAAAAAGTTGAAAGATCGTGGGAGAACCGTTTATTAGGATGAAACTTCCACGCGGTGCAAGCTCGGAGTCTCCACCGCCACCACATCCCTTCCGCTGTTTCTCCTGTCGCGCCCGGAAACCGGCATTTTTTTCTCATCCCCAGTAATCAGCTCCGATTCTAGGCCACCAAAAGCTCCAAAACTACCAAAATCGTGTCGAACGAGATTAGCAAACTTCACGGAAAAATCACGGTGATCAACAAATATCAACATTGACGTTCACCTATTTATTGTTACCTACCGTTGTTTGGGCACGGAGTTGCCCAACTTGAAACTGTTAAAACTCCAATAAAACCATTATAATTTTATTCTAAAAGTTCTGCAGAGTTTCCTACCGGTAACGTTCCCTAATTGCAACTCATTTCTTGCTAAAATCTCGAGAATGAACCAATTTTTCTATTTCTATTACGCATAGATTCCATAGCGGTTCTGTTTCTTACTTAGGAATGGATCACAATGACAAAGTATCTATATGTTGATGCTGTCCATTGGGACCAAACTTGAGAATTTGATTCTGGAAGATGTTCATGAGAATTTCGCACTCTGTAAAAAGTCATTAACGATGATCCTTGAAACTTTACACAACCCTAGGTCAATGGCAAGGGGTTCAAATTGAAATTTGAAACTTTAAAAACGCTAATCTCGCGAAAAATTTCAGTTCAAGTTTGAACAAGTCCGTGGCACTTTACCCAGTTAGCGTTGTGCTACAATTACTAAATTCGGTTTACAAGTTCGAACCACACCCATGATGAAACTTGACAATTTTCATAACCTTAGTTCTGGGGGAAGGGGTCAGAAAAGAAATTTTGAACTTTCAGTTCAAGTTTGAACTAAGCAGTTTTTTCAGCTTCCCGATGAGCTAGAGACATGACATTTTCAACATGGGCCAAAGATGGATGACAATGCAATATTCGCTCGGTTACTTGTCTGTAAAATGGTTTAAACAATCCTTATTAAATAAGGATTAAATTGTTTAAACAATCCTTATTAAATAAGGATTAAATTGTATGCACAATCCTTATTAAACAAATTTTGATTAAACAAAGTAAATTTAGATTTAGACGGTTTCTTGACAGTTTATAATTCATAGTGATTAATCTATCATTTAGTTATCTAAACAGAAGCGACGTGATCTTACAAAGATGATAATAAACCGTTATGTCAAGAATTTTCAGAGTTTTTTTCCATGTAGCAAAATGTTTGTTCCGTGTGGCCAAAGTTTTCATGTCCTTAGCGGTGAGACATATCCATGTCAAAATAAGACATACTGATTTGTTGTTTCACCGGATGTCCGGACTGTAGGGGACCGGATAACGAGACTAACGTACCTACTATAATTGTTATTGACTGTTGGCTGTATGCAGGTACAGTTATTATTGAATAATAATTATTATTGAAGTGAAATAAACAAGAACAACCGATCATCGACCTACGGTAGATTCTTATAAAGACAAGTTGGTAACGGTGGAAATCTTATGGAATAAGTTGGAATCGTTTTGAGGATTTTCTTCAACAATTAAATATGTAGGAGGGAAGTCATGAAATATTCATTCAATCACATGGTTTGAGGGTGTGGTAACGTTGTATTATCCAACTTCATCATCGATCTCCCTGTGCAACCCTCTCAAAACAAGGAAGAGAAAAAAAAGAACTTCAATCAATGACATCAAAGAAACCAAAATGATCCCGAACTCGAGAAAACCCTTTGTCCCTTGACCAAGGGCCAAAAGTTTAAATTAACTTTTGTAAGGACAGTCCACTTGTGGTTTAAAGATAAGCTATCGCGGAATCTCTTTGAAGCCGAATCCTTCCTTTGGGCTCAAGACCATCTTCCTTATTCCCTTTTACCGTTTCTGAAGGTAAGTTGAACCAACTTAATCGAACTTAGATCAGATTAACAAGATCCTCGGTCCCTTCCCTTTTCGAATGGTGAAGAGATAACTCTGTTTTCGCCAACATGAAAGAGAGCCTCTGCCCTCGCTCAGCTTTTCGTACAATTGAATTTCCCAAGATGTTAACTATCAGTCTTCGAAAAAGTGCTTGGAGAAATGAAACGGACATTTTAAATGAATTTTATCCCCGCTTCATCTCTATTTTTAAATGTTCGAAATCAAAAAAACGTTTTTAAAAAGTATTTCTATCTCTTTTTCGCTTTAAATTCAAAAGTAAGTTCGACAGACAAGAGCACGTTAGTTGGAACACCAGAACGCCTGATGATATCTCTTCCGTTTGAGACGATTCCTCCCGTAAAATTGAGTTATCAGATTTGTGAATATCATGAGAAATTCTCCTGATTTCCATTTGAAATGAACAGGATATTGTGACGGGCAAATCATGGTTTACAACATCAATTCAAATGTTTGTCAAGTCACCCATCAGATATCTCTATTCATAAACTCATTTCTTAAAATTTTTTTTTTTTTTACTGTAGACTCATAAAGTTGGAATAAATTGATAACTCTCGAGAAGATTTTCTATTTAGGTATACATTTAAACAAAACTCGGAGCTCCTCCTCGAATATCCCCTTGAGCCTGAAGGCTGAACACTGAGAAATATACGTTATTATGTTTTATCGTTCAAGTGGATATTTCTACACTCACGATCTTTAGTTTGTAAACAAAACATGAGAACTGTTGTTTACAAACTAAAGATCGTGAGGGCAATTCAACGGTGAATAAAACTCGAAAAATTATCGATTTATAATCGATTAATTGCAGTTAAGACGATTTTAAAATATCCAGCTTCCGTTTTGGGATTGTTTGTTTAGGTAAAATGCCTCAACTTGCTTGTGAGTGTTTGTCAGGAAATTTTTATTGACTGCCTCGACTGCCTGGCAAATTCGATACTACTATGAAATGAAGATGATTTTGTAAATGATTTTGCAAAATAAAATTAAATGAGATTTTCCTACCTGCCTAGGTACTAATGGCCATTAGGATTAACTATATTTGTCGATCTGACCGGGATTTGATAAGGAGATGTGGAAGTGTGGAAATCACTTCACCAAGGTAGATTTGACGTCCACGGTAGAACACGAGGAACGATAATACATAATCAACGCCCCTGATTTTGTCGACTTTTGCCCAGAAGTCAAGGAACTATCAAGAACAGGACGTCGCGATGCAGAGGCAACTGTTCGGCCTTATGCCTCATAGAATTACTGTTAGTTCCTTGTTCTTCCGCCTACCATGCTGCGCCGGCTTCACTACACTGTTATATAATGTTGTAGCATCCATGCTTGGATGGATCGCCCTATTGATATGAGTGATAACCGTAATCCAATTCGTTCACATGGTGCTAGTTCGGATTTTCAGGGAGGGTAATTTTTTTCCTTGGTCGATTACAAAGGTTCATTATCGAAGATAATAAACCAAATGGGCTTTAATTTGTCTAAAGTAGATTTTAGAGCTTGGATCCTGGTGTACCTACAGTGAAGGTGATATTTCTTTGAAATGACCACATCGGGAACAAACTTGGGTTGGTGTGACAGCGACTTCGTCAAAGAATGATTGTAGAGTTTGCAAATGGTGCTTGTAATGGTGCTCACTCGTAGATTTGATTAATCAATGTTATCGGTTGAAATGTTGAAATTTGCATCTACCATTGATTGTGGAAACGCCATTTTTGGTGTTTCCTTGACATTATTCGTGCACTCTTTCCTTTGCTGCTGTTTCCAAAACATGTTATGGGAACTTCCCTCTGAGCATGACTAGAAACCATTTGGTGAGGATCGTTCAGCTGTTAGATTATGATGAGAAATGATGAGTGGACAAAAGTGGCAACTCGTTCAAAGTCGCTAATGAGGAACTTTTAATAATGCACTTAATTGACCGGAAGAATAAAACTTTTTTTTCCATTTTCTCATAGTTTGCCGACTTGGGCGTCAACAGGCAATTAATGATATCATATCCAGAACGAGATAAGAGAGACATAACGGACAGTGATGTTCATGGTGCAGAGTCATTGGCCCTAATTATGGGCACTCGGGGTGTCCGCGAGCGTCACCGCGGAACGGCAAAGCGTCCTGACGTGACGTGAGGTGCGCATTGTGGGATGGATTGGGGAATTGATGGGAATTAAGGCAACTGGAGTAAATTAGGAAGCAGCCGGACTCGAAAGTCGGTTTTTCAATTGGTTAGCGCGTGTCACATTCCCATTAGCTTGACGACCTGTTCATGAGAAGTTGCGTCATTGGTGCCACTTTGCACCAAAGGAGTTTCAACTGGAAACTGTGTGACTATAATGAGAAATAGTATGATTTATACAATGTATATTATTATACATTCTGTCATCATTATGCATTACATTATGTCATCTACAGTATGGTATGTAACCAAAGGTACTTCAACTGGAAACTGTGTGACTATAATAACAAATAGTATGATTTATACAATGTATATTATTATACATTCTGTCATCATTACGTCATTACATTATGTCATCTACAGTATGATATATAACCAAAGGAGTTTCAACTGGAAACTGTGTGACTATAATAACAAATAGTATGATTTATACACCTAATATGGAAAATGTGTGGCTATAATGACAAATAGTATGATTTATACATCTACAGTATAGTAAGTAACCAAAGGAGTTTCAACTGGAAACTGTGTGACTATAATGACGAATAGTATGATTTATGATGTTGAGGGATGATCCCTCAACATCCCTCAACATCATTCTTACTGACGGTCAAACTAAATCACACACACTCAGTATGATTTATACATCTAATATGGAAATTGTGTGGCTATAATGACAAATAGTATGATTTATACATCTACAGTATAGTATGTAACCAAAAGAGTTTCAACTGGAAACTGTGTGACTATAATGAGAAATAGTATTATTCTTTATACATCTATAGTATAATAATATTATAATATGTAACAGTTACATTTTATTGGATTTTACTTCTATTCACACCTTGATTATTAGGAACTCTGTATTCCATTTCATCGATTTGATACACGTTGCCAATTCTAAATTACCATCTTCATAATCGGACTGAGGACGAGTGAAACAGGATTTTTTTTTAGTATTCCCACTAAACAATGTCATGCGTGAAGTATCAATATTACCCGTCATACTCAAGTAATAAACGGAAAACTTGCGGCTCGTGGTTTCAGAGATTTCTCCGACTACGCAACAACAATAGGTAGCCTCCGAGTTGTTACGACATGTGAAAATTTTATTACTCGTAAAGTCCCCTTACATTATAGAGACAATAAATTTTGCCGTTGGATTTTCTTCATACGAAAGGGAACTGAAGGAATTACCTTTTACCTTTGCATAACACTTTACGTCTGTTCGCCGGTTGGCGTGGCAAATTTTCGAAAGTCACCGAACTTTTGTTACTTTAAACCTAATAATCAACCATTCGGGTTCAGTTTATTATCTTCAGTAATGAACCATTGTTGTCTTACGTAGTGTTGTCTCCCACGATTTGGGGAAGGCTTACGTTTCAAGATATAAAATATATAAAATAATCAACCATTAAACGGTACAACTATTTCCTTAATGGTTTTTGAAGTGCCGCGGACTTTTTAAAGATTCAATTTTCAGATATTGGAAATCTTGATTTTGAAATCAACAATTTTGACACAGCGATCCGTTCAAATCATAGGGACAAACGTTAAGTTGATGTGAATATACAGAAAATCGATTGAAATCAGTTGATCAGGCACGATTTGGGTCAGATCGGCCCACTCCCCTCTCAGAGATGATTCGAAATCCCTTCCGCCAAACTGAAGGAAAAAACGTGGTGAAAGGAAACCGTTTGTTGGCTCCTCGTCCCTTCTTGTCCGCACGATTTGGTTTCCATTCTCCCAAAGGTACAATGGAGATCCCTCCACCCCCATCAATCGGCTCAGACAAGCATAAGCTAATTCGAGGTCCACCGCTTGCCTTTTGACAGCCTCCACCGATCTGCCCAATGAATTTCTCATAAACCTGATAGCGAAATGAATGAGAAAAACTCTGCAAATTCTTGACATGGCGGTTTATCGTCTTCTTTGTACAGATCACCTAAATGGTAGATCTAGATCACTAAATGGTAGATTAATTATCATTATGAATTAACAATTATGATCAAGTCGTGTTAATGATTTCAATTATTGTTCATGAGTAATAAATACTGAGTTATTATTAATTTTTAATAATCATCAGTAATAATTTTTATTAATTATTATCAATACGTTTTATTGATAATTATTTTTAATTCTCATTAATTCTAATTTATTAACTCGATATCAGAAAACCATGTGCCGTTCGAATCAGCTGGGCCACTATGATTCGACAGGCTGCCGCATGATTCACCCTCATGTTGGCGACTTTTGATCTGCTCCCTCTTCCAACTTTGAGCCCTCATTGTGAACGAACGGCTGGTCTTGAAACCCTTGGGATAGCCTTAAAAAATTATAAAACTTCAACTCTATTTGAATGTGAAATAAAAACTATACCGTTTTATTTGAATGTTTCGAGATATGAATGATTCAAAATTCGTTTTCGACTGCATCCCTTTGACCTAGGGTTATGAAAATTTTCTAGGATCGTCGTGGGTGTGGTCTGAACTTGTGAACCTAATTTCGTTATTTTAGCACAACGCTAACTGGCCAAAGTGTAGTGGACGGACGGATTCTCTTAAATTCGATTTTCGGAATCTACGTATCTTGAAACGTAAACCAGCAAATTTTGAGAGGGAGGGCTAATATTTTCCTTTTGGTTTATTATCTTCGATAATGAACCATTGGAATCGCCCAAAGAAAAAAAAATTTTAACCCCCCCTCAAAATTTGTTGGTTTACGTTTCAAGATACGTAGATTCAGAAAATCGAATAAAAAAAAATCCGTCCGTCCGCCGTACGCCGTCCGCCGTACGCCGTCCGCCGTCCGCCGTCCGAGGCACTTTGCCCAGTTAGCGTTGAGTTAAAATTACGAAATTTGGTTTCTGGGTTTGGACCAGCCCCACAATGATCCACGAAACTTTTCATAACCCTAGGTCAAGGGGAAGGGGTTCAAAACGAATTTTGAAATTTTGAAAATTCCATATCTCGGAAAATTCCCATCAAACGGTATGTTTTTTATTTCATATTTAGATAGAGTTTGTTCCGTAGAATTTTTTAAGACCATCCGCAGCTTTGTACGACCAGCCGTTCGTTCACAATGACGGCTCAAAGATTGTGCCTCACAACCCGATCGTGAATCAAACTGTTGAAATACAGGTCCATTTTCATACTAACAAGCTCTTTGGAACATCATATGGCTTAAGTGATGTCGAGTTTGTTGTTCTGAGGTGCGTTTCGTGCTACGGAAATGAAGGTAATTTCGAATGTTTGTTGGTAGGTACTTCTTTTATAGAAAAATTATTACCGACGTAGTATTAAAAACCCCAGAATTATATCGTATTAATTAATCATAATTAATAATAATAATAATTGGTAATTATAAATACGAATTATCAACACCTAACAATAAATTATAATAATTTTCAGTAGGTACTTGATAAAATTGTTAATAATTAGTGATAATTGACAATAATAATTAATCTGACATTTAGGATCTAGACATTTAGACCTAGTGATCTAGACAGAAGGGTGATCTGTACAAAGAAGATAATGAACCGTTGTGTCAAGAATTTGCAGAGTTTTTTTTCTTGGGCGATACCTATGGTTCATTATCAAAGATAATAAACCAAAACGCTGCAAATGTTTCCACAACGGTTCATTACCTTCTGTACCTACAGATCATCCTGCACGCAACATCCATGTGAGTCCCATTATCGTAGTGGCAATAAAGGCTATATCCAAGTGGAATTGTTAACAAGTTCAGTGGTAGTCCAAAACTTGTTTTTGTGAATAATAATTGAAATAATTCCATGAATGACAGAGTATTTAGCATTTATTTGTGTTTATATAATTCAGGGTTCTATTTTATGGATAATATCTATAACGGCAACAATTCATAACTAGAATTACCTACTAGAATTACCTACAAATAATGAAATTACCTTCTTGTTATCGGTCAAAACCACTAACTCGACAACACAAACCATGTGTTGTTCGAATCAGCTGCTCCCCAGTATCAACATTGACCCAACTTGACACCGTATTATTTACAATCATGCTGACGACTTTTCAATGGCTCTACCATTGGGCGCTCATTGCGTATGAATGACTGGTCATAGAAAATGGTCAGGATTAATATTTTATAAATTTATCTATTCAAATGTGATCTAAAACCTATACTGTTTAATCTGCATAATATGCAGATCTCAGATATCTCGACATATTATGTCGAGATATGGCGTTTTCGAAATTTCAAAATTCATTTTGAACCCCCCTTACGTTGACCTAGAGTTATCAAAAGATTTCAAGTATCATCGTGGGGCTGCTCCGAACCCGTAACCCAAATTTCATATTAAAATGTTTTAGGAGAACGCTAACTGGTCAAACGGATTAATATTTTTCTCATTTCAATTGTCTGAATCTAGGTATCTTAAAACGTAAACCAGACACATAGGTATTTCGTGTTAATTCAATTCGTATTGCAAGTAAACAAACTGATTGTTTACCTGTGGATTGGGCAGAATGCTTGGGGAATCAGGGTGACATCCGTTGGTCGAGACCCGATAACCAATTCAGTTTTGAATCTCCTGAGCAGCTTTTTGAGACAACATGACCAAATTAGGAGGGTGACAGGTTTCTCGAATGAATATTTTCACGGGGCCGTCATATCAAAGGGCCTTTTGGGCCACCGCTGGACCCCTCGATGCCCCCTTCCGTCTTTTCAACGATTCTTCATGGTTCGCTCTCCCACCGTTTGTCCGCTAATCGCCCCCTAAAGAACTGACCAATTGAGTCCCATCTGCTCCTCAACAGAAAAAAAAGAAAAAAGGAAAAACACGGATGGAAGAAAACGAGCACGATTTTTCGCTCTATTAGCACTTCGGTGCACGCTCAACTTGTACCGTGATACGCCACTAGAGGTTGGAACCCTCATTACCATTTTCTTTTGATAATACTTTCTATTCTACTGGAAAGATCCAAGCAGGCCTTCAAAGTGATGTTATCGAATCACGATCATTTCACCGGACAGGGAGGTTGGAGGAAAGAAATACGTGTACGGTTTTACTGGGGAAAAGCATATTGTTCTAAAACCAAAATAATTTAATTGTTTGGTGCTCATCGTGCCAGAAACGTAATTGGGTTTTATTTACTATTATCATAAAATTGTTACGAATCAGTTTTTGAAGATAATGCTGATTGGCTCAGGTGGGGTAGGTAATTCAATTGGTGAAAAATAGAAACCGCACTGAAGAATTTTATTTATTTTCAATCAAAAATAACAAATGGGTCTCTGAAAAGAATTTAATTAATTTAAAAACAGGCTAAAAACCTCAGGTTGAACCGTTTTGGTGAACAAATGTTTTCTAGAAATTCAGAATAATTGCAAACATTTGCTTTGAGCTACTCCTAAGACGATCAAACCCTAATTACTTCCACCCACATCGAACTTCGATTAGATCTCATTGAATGCAACACGAAAAGTAAAACCAATCCGCCCAAATTTGGCGTGAAAAGTCCAACTGTCTCACCCAAAAAGCATCAGCAGTTTGAGCTTGATTGGCAGATACCTAGTGTAAGGATCACCTTTGATAAAGGATATTCAGGCTTGTAGAAACGACAATGGACCCACAGCTCTCCACATCTCACGAGCTCCTCAGAATCTTGAGCGGATGGAGAGTGGCATCGTCCAGCCTTTCATTCGACTCAACCCCTTTTCTAATACGATAACCATCTCATGTGATCCAAGGTGATGATGGGGGCGTCTTCCGCCCGCTTTGCATCGCTTTTTTTCTAATTTTTTTTTTCGTTCATTGTTTCTTTCCTCGGAAACCAAACTGTACGTCAGTGTCCATACTTGCCTAGTTTTCATATATGGGCCTTAACGATTTCAGTGACCATTACCTCCGATTTCTTATTACTTGGTTAAGTCGGGCATTGCAATGTAGCACAGTGGCCTAGCCAGAATTTCGATTAGGGGAGTCTAGACTACTACGAGAGCGAGAGATATGGAATCCTCCATAACAGGGGTATGAGGCTGAAACCCACTCACTGACTACGATCCTCAACCTTTCCAAGTCATCCTTAACCATCCCCTTTCATTCTTAACCTTTCCAAGCCGTCCTGGACAATTTCAAGCTTTCCCTAGACAATAGGTATAGAACACCCCAGCCTCAAGCCTTTCCTAGCCCACCCTAGGCTAGGGACCCTAGCTAACCCCAGCCTTCCTTAACCATCTCAAGTCTCCCTTAACTATCCAGAGATACCTCTTATCCATACAACACTATACCATCTTTAGATGATTCCAAGGCTTCTTTGAGCATCTCAAGGCCTCTAAAAGCTCTCCAGACCCCACTGGTCCATTTAGACAGCCCAAAGGCATCCCCTTGAGCGATGGTCAACCATTCCCACTCATCCTTCACTATTCTAAGCCTTTCTTGACCATCTGAAGGCCTATCCAGCCACAAGTCATTCACCAGGCGCCACACGTCATTCACATCACTGGACATAGCCAGAAATTCTGGGGGGGGGGGGGAATTGGTTTTTCAGTATTTTGGTTTATTATCTGCGATAATGAACCATTGGAATCGCCCAAAGAAAACATTTTTTTAACCCCCCCTCAAAATTTGTTGGTTTACGTTTCAAGACACGTAGATTCAGAAAATCGAATAAAAAAACTCTGCAAATTCTTGACACAACGGTTCATTATCTTCTTTGTACAGATCACCCTTCTGTCTAGATCACTAGGTCTAAATGTCTAGATCCTAAATGTTAGATTAATAATTAATAATTAATCATTATTAATAATAATTATTATTATAAATTATCACTATAATGTCCGCCGTCCGCGCCACTTTGCCCAGTTAGCGTTGAGTTAAAATTACGAAATTTTTTTTATGGGTTTCGACCAACCCCACAATGGTCCTCGAAACTTTTCAGAACCCTAGGTCAAGGGGAAGGGGTTCAAAACGAATTTTGAAATTTTGAAAATCTCATATCTCGAAAAATTCATATAGAACGGTATGTTTTTTATTTCATATTTAGATAGAGTTTGTTCCGTAGAATTTTTTAAGACCATCCGCAGCTTTGTACGACCAGCCGTTCGTTCACAATGACGGCTCAAACATTGTGCCTCACAACACGATCGTGACTCAAACTGTTGAAATACAGGTCCATTTTCATACTAACAAGCTCTTTGGAACATCATATGGCTTAAGTGATGTCGAGTTTATTGTTCTGAGGTGCGTTTCGTGCTACGGAAATGAAGGTAATTTCGAATGTTTGTTGGTAGGTACTTCTTTTGTAGAAAAATTATTACCGACGTAGTATTAAAAACCCCAGAATTATATCGTATTAATTAATCATAATAATTATTATTATTAATAATAAATACGAATTATTAATACCTAACAATAAATTATAATAATTTTCACTAGGTACTTGATAAAATTGTTAATAATTAGTGATAATTGACAATAATAATTAATCTAACATTTAGGATCTAGACATTTAGACCTAGTGATCTAGATTGAAGGGTGATCTGTACAAAGAAGATAATGAACCGTTGTGTCAAGAATTTGCAGAGTTTTATTTCATATTTTGATAGAGTTTGTTCCGTAGAATTTTTTAAGACCATTCGCAGCTTTGTACGACCAGCCGTTCGTTCACAATGACGGCTCAAAGATTGTGCCTCACAACACGATCGTGGATCAAACTGTTGAAATACAGGTCCATTTTCATACTAACAAGCTCTTTGGAACATCATATGGCTTAAGTGATGTCGAGTTTATTGTTCTGAGGTGCGTTTCGTGCTACGGAAATGAAGGTAATTTCGAATGTTTGTTGGTAGGTACTTCTTTTGTAGAAAAATTATTACCGACGTAGTATTAAAAACCCCAGAATTATATCGTATTAATTAATCATAATAATTATTATTATTAATAATAAATACGAATTATTAATACCTAACAATAAATTATAATAATTTTCACTAGGTACTTGATAAAATTGTTAATAATTAGCGATAATTGATAATAATAATTAATCTAACATTTAGGATCTAGACATTTAGACCTAGTGATCTAGACAGAAGGGTGATCTGTACAAAGAAGATAATGAACCGTTGTGTCAAGAATTTGCAGAGTTTTTTCTCATTTTGTGTACCCAAGATCCTTCCCTAAAAGACCTGGCAGCGGGAAATATTATTCAACATGGTTTGAAAAGGGAAAAACAAGTTTTGTAAAAAATCCCAATGCTCTAGGAAGTAGTCGATACCAGTGACCAACATTTTCTTCAGTAGTCGACATGGTTTTGCACTAGTAGTCGACCTACATGTGTTAGAAGTCGACAGTATCACTTGAGTCAGTAGTCGACAGGTTTCGTCATTCCATCGTTTTCGAATTTTACGACATCTAAATAAAATACATTCAACTGTGAATCGGAACTTGAAAATAGATTAATAAGATGTAATAAAGTAGTTATCAGACTTTTTATTTGCAAACAGCTCATTATCAGTCTCAAATTGCAATAAGTAAGTACTTAAGTAAAAAGGTATGAAAACTATAGTCGAAAACTCATTGTCAGAAAATTGACATTACAGTTGGGCTTAGGTACCTATTTACATATTTTTTTGACATTTTCATGTCTTTCCTTTGGCACATAAACTGAGACGGGAAAAATTTGTTCCCTTGATTCACCCTTTCCCTCAGATCACGTCAGAACACAAGCGACCGGCGGGCCATTACGTCAGAGCCTATGACGCACGAGCGTATGACGTAAGACGGCAGGCAGGAGGCTAACTAGTACGTCAGAGCCTATGACGCACGAGCGTATGACGTAAGACGGCTGGCAGGAGGCTAACTAGTGCGTCAGAGCCTATGACGCACGAGCGTATGACGTAAGACGGCTGGCAGGAGGCCAACAAGTACGTCAGAGCCTATGACGCAAGAGCGTATGACGTAAGACGGCTGGCAAGAGACCAACTAGTACGTCAGAGCCTATGACGCACGAGCGTCTGACATAATACGGCTGGCAGGAGACCAACTAGTACGTCAGAGCCTATCACGCACGAGCGTATGACATAATACGGCTGGCAGGAGGCCAACTAGTGCGTCATACGACGAGACCTTTTATGTCTCTGCGCCCCCTCCCACACCCACACCGCGTACCTCGTACTTCATTTTGGTTTATTATCTTCGATAATGAACCATTGGAATCGCCCAAAGAAAAAAAAATTTCAACCCCCCTTCAAAATTTGTTGGTTTACGTTTCAAGATACGTAGATTCAGAAAATCGAATTAAAAAAAATCCGTCCGTCCGCCGTACGCCAAACGCCGTCCGCCGTACGCCGTCCGCGGCACTTTGCCCAGTTAGCATTGAGTTAAAATTACGAAATTTTTTTTATGGGTTTCGACCAACCCCACAATGGTCCTCGAAACTTTTCATAACCCTAGGTCAAGGGGAAGGGGTTCAAAACGAATTTTGGTACGACATGGTATGACTATGGTATGGTATATTATTGTATGTATGATTTAGTATAGTACAGTACGGTATGATAGGAAAGAAATGGTATGAGTACGGTGAGAATATGGTATGGTGCCGATTTGCAACACATCCTGGTATAGACAGAAGGGTGATCTGCACAAGGAAGATAATAAACCGTTGTGTCAAGAATTTGCAGAGTTTTTTTCATGCGATGGTATATAAGATGGTTCTTGTTATCATCATATTTCGACAAATCAAGGAATAATATTACTGAGGGACATGTCCCACAAAACGATGTGTGCACATAATTTGAATCACCAATGTCTTGAGATACAGACTTTCTGACATGTCTGATGCCACAATAATTATTATGATATCAATAAAACTGAGATATCAATAAATCTTTGATTTCAAACTTCGATGTCTTGATGTCTGAAGATGACGGAATAGTGCCAAAATTGTCTTTCTTCCACCCTATTCCTACTAACTTGCCATATCAACGTGGGATTCTCCATCTTAGTGCAATGCCAATGTCTGATAAGTTTGGGATATCGCGAATTCAAGTGCCAAGGGCGCCGTACGTGACAGCTCCCATAAGAAATCAATGTATCTGTCCCGCCATGTAACTCTGCCAAAACTGCACCGATTTCCTTGATTTTTTTTTCTTTTTCAAGTTAGATCAAGTCCTAGTGATCCTACTTTTGCGATTTTTGATATGACGTCCCTGAAGACAGCCATCATCTCATGAAGTTGGTATTCCGAGAGAGATGGGAGGTTGCCCCAGTTGGATGGTTGTTTCTTCCTTATATGAAGTGATATGGAAATTGTGCTCCGTAGGATCTCTTTTTCAGATCCTAAGCTTCAATTTGAGTGCTCAAGCGATAAAAACGGTTCATTTTTGGGGATGTGGTGTCCCGGGAAAAATTGACATCTGATATTGAAGCAGTTTGAATGGCGGAACACAGGCGGGAACGCCAGTAGTTCAGCCCTTTACCGCTAGATCCCGCTGACTGAGGAAAGTGAGAAAGGGCTAATTCCCAAGTACCTGCGGTCCCATAATCTCTATACCTACCAGTCAAACAGAGGTGCAGACTCGTCTGAAAGCAAAAGTTGTTCTGCATGGGTTTCCCAAATCCCAATAGCGTTGTGGGGGTTATCTGGAAGAGTTGAAGTCATTATTGGGAAAAAGGGCCACGTCATTCATGGCTTGGCTGGTCCCTACTCTCTGTTGTGAAAGGGCGAGGGAAGATAAATTAATAAATGAGTCATTACAGTTGAGTTTACTACAGCCAACATGCCCGAAAATATGATAGTTTTTTTTACTAGGAAATGTTGATGTTGGGGCAAAATGATCAGTAAATCAAGAAACTGATAGCATCACGTGAATCAGCGTCAAAAAATAATTAAAGTTCACAAGCCCCACTTAGGGTTTCCTACGTTCCGTTTTTTGTATAATCTCTGGGTTGTGGCATCTTTGTGCCCTCGCTCTTTGTAGCACCATTGTGCTCTCGCTGAACGGTGTGTTCCCAATTAGAAACAAATCGGTTGATGGGTTAAATTTTATGAAATTTTGCGTCAAATCCGCATCCACAATAGAAAAGAGGGCCCATTGGGAAAAAAGTTAATGTGAATTCCAGAAAAATTGCAAATTTTATGACATTTTGCGTCAAATCCGCATCCACAATAGAAAAGAGGGCCCATTGGGAAAAAAGTTAATGTGAATTCCAGAAAAATTGCAAATTGCATAGTTGGATGCAGAATAAAAAAAACTCTGCCAATTCTTGACACAACGGTTTATTATCTTCTTTGTACAGACCACCTGTCTAGATTACTGAATGGTGGATTAATTATTAATTAGGGATGGGTCGGTTTCGGTTTTCGGTTGTCGGTTTTACCGGTTTTTGGGAAAACCCGAAACCGAGAACCGATCGTCCAAAGTCGGTTTTTTCGGTTTTCGGTTTTTTGTCCGATCGACATTAATAAATTTATCTTTATTGATCGTCTACGTTGTAAATCAAAGCACACAATTAGTTATAACTAACGGTTTCAGATGTTATTCCTTTCTGCTTTTAACATTTACAGTTCAATTTATGAGATTCACAGGTTTTAGTAATAATTGTTGTTTTTACAAATACTCGGCATCAGCATCGAGTGTTGCATTATGATTACAACACAATGAAAGAAGAGGATCATGATTTATCTTATTAAATGTATGCTGTTGAATGTATTTTATAGGAAACAATATTCAATACATTTTGTGATTTTTTTATTACCTACTTGACTTAGTAACGTTTTGTATTTTATTAATTGTATACTAATTGAAGTTCCAATTAGAGTTGCTTTGGCCCAAAAACCGGTTCTAAGCGCAACTGTAAAAAAAACCGAAAAAACCGAGAACCGGGAACCGATTTTTAAAAAAACCGAACCGAAACCGAACCGGTAAAAAGTGCAACCGACCCATCCCTATTATTAATATTGTCGCGCTTTGAACATGCGCACCTGGCATGCGAAGAAAAAAGTGAAAGCCCATGATTTTTTCAGAAGGGGACCTGGGATTACAGGGACAACAATTGATTTTGAAAGTGTTTTTTCCCAAGAGACCCAGATGTGTTTTTCCCAAGGTGATACCCTAGGAGATTAGAAAGCCAGTTAGTGACAGGTAGGATTTAGGTTTTAACGGGATAACGGGAGAATATCAGATTTTGAAAGTACGTTTTTCCCAAGGGACGGTAATTATCCAGATAAATAGTATTTATTAATTCGGTATTTGAAAACCATGTGCTGTTTGAATCAGCTGGGCCAGTTTGAACCAACAAAATTTTTTCCAATGGTTCATTATCGAAGATAATAAACCAAAATACTATTTGAATGGTTTCCTAACAAAAATGTTTTTGATTTCAATGATGATTCTAAAAAAAGAAGAAATGGGTAATGACTAAATTATTCATCTTCAAAACAGCTCTAAATTTTGAGGGAAATGATCGTTTTCATTTTAGACCAATATTTAAAAATATTATTGAAAAAGTGTCGGCAGTTCAGTTCTGATATCCCGGCTCCCGTTGTGGCCCAGCGTCAAGGCAAGGAGGTCGGTAGGTGGTGGTTTTACCCTTTCCTTTGTTGCAATCGCAGGGTGAATGAAAAGGAGGTAAGCCATCTCAAGTACGTCATCGTTTTGTCAACATGTTCCCCGGGCAGTCCCTAACGGTAGGTAGAGCTACGACAAGTAGCTGTACCTGCCGGGGATTTTCCAAACTTGAACCTTGTTCATGTCAGAAACATAGTTCTCTCGGAATCCACTGCAGTAGCAGGCGCCACTCTTACGGCGCGCTCTTAACCGCATCTATAGAGAACGTTTATTTTTCTGATACCAAAAGTGATCGCAAATCATCTTCTTTCGACGTAGAGTCGGATGCTACAATGAAATATTGATGTGTGTTCAACCACCACATTTAGGCCGTTCGTTTGGGAGGTGTCTTGTGATCTGAATTACTCAAAGGGTTCAGGGCCGCAAAGAGAACGAAAGGAACAAACACCGCGATAATTATAATTTGTGACGAGGTTGACACAAGTGAAGCTGATGACCTAACGGATGCGTCCAACAAAGAATTGACGGGATGTAAATGTCTGACCGATTCTTGACACAGCTGGACGTGTTCTTGACACAGGTGCTGGCGGAATGTATTGTCCTGTTCGTTTGCGACTGGAAAGATCCATTGCTAATGTAACGTTGGGACATTATGACCTATCGATATCCCAACGCAGAGCCACGTCGACATTTCGTATCATACTCGTAATATCACGTGTTGCTATAAACTCGAAACCTGATTGTTACATAACTAACTGTTATGACCGACCAATAATAATTATTATCCCACGTACTATAATATAGTATGCACGTACTACTCCACTTCTACACACCGACCAGTAAGTATCACCTGCAATGCATGTTATTATTCCAAAAGATGTTTTGAGCGGATGTACTTGTGCCTATTTTGTATGTTAAGTAAAACAAAATAACATAAAAATTAAATGACTTCATTAAGTAGGGTTTACCAATGTTTAAGAGAAATGGGGCCTTTATAACGCAACCGTAGAGTGTTCTCGAGAAATAAAAATTGATTATTTGAGGGAATATCGATAATTGGATATGGTGATTACAGTGATAACACGGCTGTCCGCCATTTTGGCTCGGTCCATTACTAGTTTCATGAAAAAAAAAATTGTCTCCTTTTCTGCCGACTAAACACCTCTGTAAACAACTCAGTTTACAGATTTTTCAACAGCTGAAAACAATTGTGAAGTCAGAATGGCTATATATACAAAATTAGATATATCTAATTTTGTTATCACATTAGAGCAGATGAACCGTGAAGAACATCTCAAGTATCAATCACGTTTTTGGTTTATTATCTTCGATAATGAACCATTGGAATCGCCCAATGAAAAAATTTGTTGGTTTACGTTTCAAGATACGTAGATTCAGAAAATCGAATAAAAAAACTCTGCAAATTCTTGACACAACGGTTCATTATCTTCTTTGTACAGATCACCCTTCTGTCTAGATCACTAGATCTAAATGTCTAGATCCTAAATGTTAGATTAATTATTATTATCAATTATCACTAATTATTAACAATTTTATCAAGTACCTAGTGAAAATTATTATAATTTATTGTTAGGTATTAATAATTCGTATTTATTATTAATAATAATTATTATTAATTATGATTAATTAATACGATATAATTCTGGGGTTTTTAATACTACGTCGGTAATAATTTTTCTATAAATGAAGTACCTGCCTCACAACACGATCGTGAATCAAACTGTTGAAATACAGGTCCATTTTCATACTAACAAGCTCTTTGGAACATCATATGGCTTAAGTATAGTCGAGTTTGTTGTTCTGAGGTGCGTTTCGTGCTACGGAAATGAAGGTAATTTCGGATGTTTGTTGGTAGTTCACTTGTTTATCTTCAAAGTGCTCCAGTTTGAGAGCGGAATAAGATATCGCAATTCCGATTTCACGTTCAGCGTAAAAAAAACGTTTAAAATTAGTGTGACTTGTCAGACGGTTTCATTTTTGATACAACCACACAGGAAGAAGTTTGGAAGACCTACACTTTTCTTTTAGAAGAAGTAAAAGATTCAAAAAACAAAATTCACTTACAATAATTCATGAATTATTGATGAAATGCCGCTGGCAAAATCGGACGTTACGTCCATCCATCATCTTTCCAGGCCTAAATTTTCTGTTAATTTTGGCCAACAGCAAATCTGTTCTCTTGGATGAAAATTCCTTAGTTTTTGATTGGTGATGACTTTAGGGAGGCCAAACGTTAGCACCGTTTCACTGGCTCCATTCGTAAACACTACCAGAGAATAGCAGTGGACTGAGCCAAAATGGCGGAAACGCGGGAGACGAGATATCCATAGTTCGTGACGTCACGAGAACACCACCTATACCCAATTACAGCTTCACTGAGTGAATAGCGTCTTTAGGAGCCACTCAGGTGTGTCCTAGGCCTATTCTGCCGCAAGTGTAAGTCCTAAGGAGGCTTACACCAACCTACCAAACCACAGCTTCATAGAGTGAATAGCATGGAAAATTGCTTTAGGAGCCACTCAGGTGTGCCCTAGGCCTGTTCTGCTGCAAGTGTAAGTCCTAAGGAGGCTACCTACCAAACCACAGCTTCGTAGAGTGAATAGCTTTAGGAGCCACTCAGGTGTGCCCTAGGCCTCTTCTGCTGCAAGTGTAAGTTCTAAGGAGGCTACCTACCAAACCACAGCTTCATAGAGTGAATAGCATAGAAAATAGCTTTAGGAGCAACTAAGTGCCCCATTTCCAAAGTAGAATCCGAAACTGGAGTTGACAATGCACTCAGATACTGAGAAGTGATTTTGACATGGATATGTTTTACCACTGGGGTTCATGAAATATTTTGCTACACAAACTCCAGTTTCGGATTATACTTGGAAATTGGGCACTTTCTTGGGAGACTGGTGCGGTTCTCTGTATATTGATTATTGGTGGATGCGTTGAATGACCAAATACTAGTCGTTTGTTTGAAGGTTTTTATTCCACGACGTTTCTGCCCAGGAACGTCGTGGAATAAAAACCTTCAAACAAACGACTAGTATTTGGTCATTCAACGCATCCATATACATACTTCCACTAGTCATCAAGATCATAATATTGATTATTGATATGTATTTCAGCCTG
Organism: Stenodema calcarata; assembly: GCA_963920205.1. Classification (NCBI taxonomy): domain Eukaryota; kingdom Metazoa; phylum Arthropoda; class Insecta; order Hemiptera; family Miridae; genus Stenodema; species Stenodema calcarata. Next base: position 2,052,505 of record OY986055.1, read on the forward strand.
CTCTGTTCTCCCCCGTTTCGTGATGATTGAGCTCAATCACGGCCAAGTTGGCCAGGCCAACACCTTGAATTCGTACCTACACGTCAGTGTGTCTGGTAGCTACCAACTTTGGTAGAACATGACACACAAACTCCGGCAAACGACGCTCATCGCTTATGATCCCAAGCTTCTTTATTGATTGAAAAGCGATATCTACTCGATCGAAATTTTAGAGAAAATCGCATGATATCGGATGTGACAACAAAAGAATCCAAAAACCAACGTAGCAAGTCGAGGTTGGGATCCTGCGCTCGCGCCATATTTAGATCCGCCACCTAGTTAGGGGTTGACCAGTTTCCTCTTTTACTTTGAGACTCAACTCTTCCGAAGCGGATTTTCCCCCACCCCCACTCTCTACAAAAAACTATCCTCCTGTAGAGAAAAGTTAAAAGAAAAAAAAACTTCTAAACGCGGGCAGGTGAAAGAGAAACGCCTCATTTGTGATACAAACTGTTCTCGTTTCGTTTTGGCCGAGTCACGGCCGTGAGTGCGACACAGCCCACTAAACAACTGGAGAGATAAGCCCGCTGTTTATATTCCCATTGAGCCGGATCAACTGCAGTTGTTACACTTCTTTAGCCAACCGGTCCGTCCTCGATCTGCCATCCTTATCTTTCTGCTCCCCTTGAATAGATTCCACTATTTTTGGGTTTACCAACATTGAAAGGTCTAATATAACTGTATCACAACGATTATAATATCGATCGCAGCATGACTGCTGAACGCCTCAAAACCCACTGCTCACATTCAAAAGGCTTGTTTTCCTGAGTCTTAAGGAAATGGCCTTCTGACTCGTACCTACTGAGCTGGCTAAAAAAATGAAGTTTAAGAAAAATTGTTGACGGACGAATTTGGATTTGTTAACAGACAAATTTTGTTAGACCAATTTGGCTAGAATATTTTGCTAGAAATTAATCTGTTACAAATCAAAATTCTTCTGTCAACAATTTTTCTTAAAGTTCATTTTTCTGTGATGTATATATTATAGGTATACTTAGTATATTCCCGGTTGGAAAAACACCTAGGTATAAAAATAACTGTAACGATAACTTCTAATAATTTTACATTGTGAAACTGATTTTAGGCCCTGAAGATGAAGAAATAAATTCTTCGAAACGTTGGCACATAAAACACATCTCATTTGACCGACCCTCGACATCCCTCAACCTTATTTATACTGAATTGTAGATGTTCGTACATAATATATTAGGTTGGATAAATAATTAGGTATATATATAAAATGTTAATATGGAGTAAATATTACATGGAGGGTCCAGTTAGTGGTTGGTATGGTACGCTCCTGCAATGGGCTCCGTGAATACCTCCTGGCCACCGGAATAAAGTGATTTACTCGGCACCCATTGATTCTAATGGCGAGAGCAAGCGCAAATGAAATATTGCAGTTATATGAGCAAATACTTACGTCTGTACCTATACCCAAGGAACCCGTTCGGCAG